>LLKJ01000520.1:0-27678 GCA_002242865.1 Clarireedia sp. CPB17
TGAGTATAGGCAGCAGGGGATGGGGAGGGGGGGGAGAGGAATTTACTTCCCTTCTGGACTGTTGTGGCCTGGTGTGGTGTGCTCTGGTTTGATACGCTCTAGTCTGGTGTGGTGTGCTTTGCTGTAGATGCAAATAACAATTCAAATATAAATACAAATACAAATACAAAACCTCGCGCCTTTCGCGTAGGGGTGGGGGAATGGGATGAGAAAGGAGAGAGGAGAATAGGGGAGGGAAGTATAAGTTGGGAGATATAGATAGATAAATTGATCGGTAGATATCTATTTTATTCAAATTTATTCTCTTTTGAGGAAAACTGCTTCTGGTTTCACTTTCGTTTTGAGCTGTGTATGTATGGTGTTTTTGATTGATGGAACTGGGGAGGAGAGAGGGGAGAGGGGAGATATAGATAGAGAGGGGAGCAAGGGAGAGGGTCACTAGGGCAGATTTGTGATGGTGGGAGAGAGTTTAATTGAAATGGATTCGTTGAGACGAACAAACAGATAAACGTCCATATGGTATCCATAGGGTATCATCAGCCTAGGTAGGGCTAAAAGTTATTGTTATCGTCGTTCTTCGTGCTACTAGCAAGGAATAAATATATATATAGGGGAAAAGAATTACAATTTTGTATACAACTCTCACATTTCCCACTCTATCCCCCGCCAAGAAAAAGCTAGGAGTGAAATGAAGCTTGTTGAAGAAGCTTTCTGAAATGGACTATGATATTGAACGTACTTGCCCGTGTAGTAGAAATCTTGATTATGAGTTTGATGGTGGTACTAATAGCGATACTTGCTGCAGATTATGACTCTGAGAAAGTACTGAGTAGGCAGGTATGTAGAACTAGTGTAGTGTAGTGTAGTATCCCCTTGAGTTCCGTGGAGTCAACGAGATGGTGTAGCGTAGCAAAGCAAGGAACCCACCTGCTCATTGCAGCGGCTCCGAAATAGGAAATACTTCTTTGACAAATACGAAAAGAAAAAAAGAAAAAAAGAAATAAGGAAATAAGGAAAGAAGGAACCTTTGCATTTAATCCAACAGAATCAATACTTGCCATACCATCCAGATGTGACACGGTCAGGCACAAAGAGCCCCACGTATTTCTTTGCCCCTGAAGAATGGTACATCTCTGAAGGCTCTGGATCTTTATCGTGCGCCCCATATCGAAACAACACAGCACAGATATCATGGTTGCTACGCAATTTTGCCTGGTATACAGCATCGTAGTTTTTCTCATCGCTGTTCAGTGGGACACCAGCGCTAGCGAGGAACTCGACTGTTGACACGAGACGGCGCCGAAGTGCTATGATGAGTGCTCTGACACCCGTTGGTGGACTGTTACTGGAGTTCGCTCCGCGAGAAAGGTCAAGGCCGAGGCGCAAGAGCATCCGCAGAATGCGGACTTGGCCGGTTGTTGCGGCGGAACAAAACGTGTGGTGTACCATGTGGTCATTGACGTCGATACCACTGTCAAGCATCACTTGCAATGCTTCCTCATGGCCACGAACTGCTGCTTCCCGTAAGGGCGGCGAACAACCGTCATCGCTGATGCATTTGATCTCTGCGCCATTTTCTAGAAGCAGCCGAACGATATTAGCATTTCCATGATGCACAGCGAGCATAAGGTCATGTGAGATCATAAGGTATCCTTCTGGCCCCAGGTTGATATCGAAGCTGCTTGCTAGCGTTGATTTGACCAACGCTTCGTAGCCTGAGTAGCATGCCTGCTTGAATGCGCGCAAGCGATATCGAGAAGAGTGAATTACCCATGCCTCTGGGATCATCATCTCCAGAAGAATTAAAACTATATTTCCGTGACATCGACTTGTTGCAGCAAGGATCGCGAGATAGTATTCATTCTCTGAAATGCTTCCTAAATACTTTGAAGATAAAAGTTTGCGAACGATTCGAATCTGTCCAGCGCGAGCGGCAACTCGTAAAGCACTCCCTTCGGAGAATGGCCCAATGAACAATCGACCTAATTCGTGGCGCCGTTCGGTCTGAATGATGGATGGATCAGCACCATGATCGAGAAGCAGATCAACAACCTCGCTGCAACCTGAAGCTGCAGCTAGTTGCAATGGTCTGCCGAAGTATCTATTATCACGATGGATATCGATCTTTTGGTCAGACGTCAGGAGTGATCGGACAATGTCGAGATTCTTGAGGACAATGGCTGCACTGAAAGCGTTCTGTATATACTCGTTGTCATCTGCGGTAGGATCTTCTTTGTGGACCCGTACTTCGAGAATGGAATTAGTAGCTAGCAAGTCAACGAAACCGAGAGACTTGTCGGATTTCCAATGCAGGCGCTCAGCTACCACTTCACAGATGATCTGAGACATTTGTAGTCTCTTTTCTTGGTCCCTAGAGCTCTGTTGCACAATGTATTCGATAGCATTGTGCAAAGGCGCAAGAATATGGTTTCTCGGATCCCATTGAAGTTGTGCATGAAGCAGTCGACCCATCAACGGAGGGCTGAGTTGGCGATGCGAATTGGATTCAAGCAGTCCCTCGATCAGCAAATGTACCGGTCCCTGAGGATCATGAATATAGCTACTGCAGAAAACTCGTAAGATTTCATCGTTGAAAAGTTCTTGAGAAACAGATATCAGTCAATGGTAGGGGTTTGGGAGGTCTGGAATTGGGATAGCAACTTACTGCAGACAGCTCGCAAGCGCAATACTTTAAGTGGACCGACGACGTTTAAAAGGGCGTGGAAGAGTGGAGAAAACAGCTCAAAAGGAAGTTTGAGAATAGCTGGCGTTGCTGAGATATTTGAAGAAGGGTGGTCCATGATGAAAAGTGGAAGCCGCTATCTGTGATGGAGACTTGGTGGATGTTGTGCTCCCAAGTCGAGATCTGTTTCTTATCGGAGAACCCCGCACCTCCCATTCTCAGGCTTATCTACGGAAGTACTGTCCTGATGATGACAATAAATGTTACACCAAATTCATAACTCATAACTATCAATAAAATTCCAATGATAAGTATGGAAACAAATTTAATTAATATACAAAAGGAAAATGATCAAGCTATGTTTTGGGGTATTAAAGCAATTTTTATCGTAATTAAGCAATTAACAGAATGCAAAAGTCGATAACAGGTTTATTATCTAGGTTGATTAAACGTTTAATCCCAATATTGGGAGCTACCCGTCCATTCTTGTACAACATCTCATAGGTGAGTAACACGGCAGAGTCAATAATTGAATTTGAATTCTGTTCTTTATCTTGTTTTTCGCAGTCCTGGGCTCTCTTCAAGAAAGGTATAAATGGACTAGAGCAGCAGAAATCTGTCTCTTCTCTTTCTTCCTGTTTCCTTTAACTTCTCACCCCGCAATTATGTCGAAGAATCGTATGAAGAACCTACCATGGCCCTCGCAGCTTCCCGATGAAGAGTGGGCTGAATTAGCAGAAGGTCTTCCAGCAAAAGACGAGCCTTTTATTAACAAGTATCTTGATGGAAGAGAAGCTCTTTTAGAGCAAGAGAAGAAACTCCGTAGTGGTATGTGCCGCGAGCCTTCTGCACCCCGCCCGCCCAATTGTGTATATTGACTTCTCGATAGATCATGCCTTCAAATCCTCTCTTTCTCCCCTAGCTCGCGAAGCTTGCGAAATAGTAGCCCGCATTCGTGCCGAAGAACAAGCTTCGATTTGGACGTCCGAATTCGAAGATCATGTCGCACAGGAAACGGGGAAGAATGTGTATCCGGGGATGATGTTCAGTCTGGCCAAGGACAAAATGGAGCAAACGAAGCTATGGCAGATTGTAAGGAAGATGCCAAAGGGTGCGCTGTTACATGCGCACATGGATGCTATGGTGGATTTCGATTACCTATTCGATGTGTTACTGGCAACAGAAGGAATGTGTATACGCAGCGATAGGAGTCTGGATAGCGACAGAAGCAGGGAGGCTGGGCGCGTCGGTTTTAGGTTTAGGAAGAAGGCAGACGCAGAGGGAGCTTCAATTTGGAGCTCAAACTATGAACCGGACTCATTCGTACCGGTGGCAGATGCTGCAGATGCTTTCCCTAACGATGGCAGAAAGGGATTCATCACTTGGCTCAAGAGTCGTTGCACCATCACAGATACCGAGTCTATTGAACATCACCATGGCGTCGACGCTGTGTGGAGAAAGTTCGCTTCTTGTTTCACGATTCTCAACACAATTATCTTCTATGAACCTATATTCAGGGCTTTCATGAAGAGGATGATGCAGCAATTGCTCGAGGATGGTGTTAAGTGGGTGGATTTGCGATTAGCTTTCACCTTCTTCTACTATGGCGAAGGTCAGGAGGAAGGAGACGAAACATACAGCAATATGTTCAAGGTTATGGGAGAAGAGATCGAAAAGTTTAAGACTTCGGAAGAAGGCAAGGGCTTTTGGGGCGCGAGAATGATCTGGACTGGTCTCCGTGTGCTGGACACAAGGAAGATTGTGGAAGATATGGATGCCTGCCTTACTATCAAGATGGCTTACCCGCATCTCGTGTCTGGTTATGATCTCGTTGGACAAGAAGATGCAGGAAGACCGTTGAAGGATCTACTTCCAGAACTGTTCTGGTTCCGAAAGCAGTGCGCACAAGAAGGAGTTGAAATTCCGTTCTTCTTCCACGCAGGAGAGTGCTTAGGAGATGGTAGTGAGACGGACCAGAATCTTTTCGATGCCATTCTACTCGGAACTCGTCGAATCGGCCATGGTTTCTCTTTATACAAGCATCCACTGCTGATTGATTTGGTCAAGGATAAGAAGATCCTTGTGGAGAGTTGTCCGATTTCAAACGAAGTCCTACGACTTTGCTCGTCCGTCATGTCTCACTCTTTACCAGCACTCCTCTCTCGTGGTGTTTCATGTGCAATCTGCAATGACGACCCAGCAATCCTTGGACAGGGCAAAACCGGCATGACCCACGATTTCTGGCAGGCCTTGCAGGGCTGGGATAACCTCGGACTAGCTGGGCTGGCATCCTTGGCTGAGAACAGTGTAAGATGGGCGGCTTTCGAAGATCAGAATAATGCGAAATGGTTAAACGATATCAAAGAAGCATCTTTAGGAAGTGGCTTCCGTGCTGAGAAGATGAAAGAATGGAGCGTGGAATGGGAACAATTTTGCTTATGGATAGTGACAGAGTTCGGTGATGATGGTGAAAGTGTTCAGAAGATTAGAGAGGAGGGGGCTTTGGATGCCCAAGACTAGATGTTATAGAGGGGCAGGAGAAGAAGAAGGAAAATACCACGCTGTCTTGCAGCTGCAGGAACACGCATAGCTTGCAGCGTAGCGGCACGAGCGGGAGGTGGAAATGGTTCCCATACGAGCACGTGGATACCCTTATCGTCTAATTTCAACATTAGAATCACCACAAAAGATCAAATGCAATCGCATGTGAATGTTCGCAACACCGTAGACAAATTGAGAGATACTCCTGTTCCGAATGTGGTGAATCATTGTGGTGCGAACTGGGTGGCTGTACTGTAATGCGGACGAGATTGTGGCGATTACTCGTTACGTATTCACCTTCATCCGTGGTGGCCTACTCGGTCTCTTGTTCGAATGATAAATACCACTGTCCCGATGATCTGATATGTAGTATGTAGTGACAGGAAAAATACACAGAACTCATCATTCAGCCCATATCATAACCCAGTCGCGTCATTGAGCGGTTCCACGTTAGAAAGCCATCTTTTGCACCCGGGGAATTAGTTTTTCTTATCGATAAGGAAGATCCTCAAGACAACCACAGACGCCGGAGACAATAAACCAGCCTCCATCCCCACTACATCTCATTCAAATACCAAGAGCATTTACAGCTCAGTTTTACTGACGATCTATTAATTAACAAAACCCCAATACATTCCTGTTTGTGGCGACAAGGTGCGTCAGATATGGTGCACATCTTGGACCTGCATGTGCACGAGGTCGATGTCAGGAGCCGCCGCCCCTCTTGAGACATAATCAGCACACCGAGTCGTCCATTTGCTTCCCTTTAACCCGCAAGATCGGGAAACCCCTTGTTGGAAGGCTTGCGGCTTTTGACGCCTTCATCTCTTCTCGATACAAACCGCAGGAATGGCGTCCTACTTCCAGAGCTACTTCCAGGCGTCATCGATGCCAAAACGACTTTTACAATATGCGCTTTCACGACTTGAGATTCTCGATACGGATGCGCTGGATCTGGATAATTTGGATATCGCATGGGGAAAGAACAGTACATTTGAGTTCAAGGATGTTGGGTTGCGTTTGAAGGTATGTCTATGCCGTCATACTGGAGTTGCCTGTTGGTTAAGCTAATGTTTACTCCTCCGGAATAGAAACTCGAGACTCTGTTACAACTTCCCCCCACGATATGCTTGCTCAAAGCCCGAGTGCTGTTACTGCGACTCACTATACCGGTTGATATATATAGTAGCCCCATATCGGTGGAGGTTGAAGGAGTGGACATCCAACTACGAGTACAAGACAAGGCAACACACAAACCACGAACAAATCATGACCGGCTGCGACAGAAAGCATTATCCAAAGACCCGGGACCGACTCGAAGCCATAGACGGACGGAAAGTGAAATGGAGGAATTTGACGATGGAGAAAGCGATCCCACACTTCCAACAGCAGAGGACCTCGCGGCCTCGTTCCTACAAACGGAGTCAAGAAAAGAGAGAGCCGAACTTGAGGCTGCAATGCTGGGGGAGACCCGAGATATCGCAGAATCGGTCATCTCTAGTGATGATGGAGATTCGGAAGTACCTGTCGGAACCGGAACTTCTCTGTCATTACCTGCATTTATGGCACGATTTCTACAGGGAATCGTAGATCGACTACAAGTTCGAGTGCGCGGTATCACGTTCAACGTGGATGTAGATATTCCTACTGAGTCGCCAACTCCGACTCGTGCAACAGATCAAGTTACTGTACAAATGAAGGTTGATGATGTTGATATTGAGGGTGTAACACACGACATCGAGAATGCTACCACGAGGGACGGGAGGGATATTTCTTTGCTTTTTAAGGAAGGGAAGAGACTCATATGCCTCAGCAATATTCGGGGAGCTCTCATCTCGGAAGCAAACTTGTTTCAAACTTTGTCGCGGTCATCCTCGGTAGTTTCGCCTGCAATTACGCATTCGGACTTTTCCGAGAGGAATTCTCCTGAACAGTCACAAGCAAAGTCGGTTGCGAGTGTGCGCACGTATGATGGAACATTTCCCCCAGATATTCACTCTTCTCTTCCTTCTCGCCGGTCCTCAAAACCGTCTTCGCCAGAAATTGCGCCCTCCGTGTCTCCATTAAAAGCTTCGATTGTCGCTAGTGAAAATGGTAGGTTTGATGACGCTTCGGAGTATGGAAATAATTCTGCTATTTCAAGGAGAATGCATCATGATGATGACAATGATAGTGAAATGGGAGATAGCATTTTGCAGAGCTCTGCTATTTTGGACCAGATATCAGAAAGTCAATTTTTGGACGACGGCGAGGAGCAAGAATCGCAGCCATCATCACCAAGGTTGCCCGCCGAGAGCCAAAGTCTTGCAGATTCAATTTTACGCAGATCAACGCCCAGAGCATCCGTCCATCTTTCCCCGTCCTCCAGTCAATTGCTGCTCAACGATGCAAACATCGCAGCAAATGTTCCTAAACCGAGAACGCATACTATGTTACAGTCCACGGTTCTACCACCGCGACCGCATACCCGTTTCTCCGATGACCGAGTATCTCATTCGCAACCGTCACTCAGGCCCGAGGGAAGGCTCGTAGATATGGAAATCTCTAACCACCTTCCGCCGCCGTCATTAGATGCCGATGATCTAAGTCCAAGTGCTAGCTCAGTGAGTTTGGTGAATATGCCAGATGATCTTACAGAGTCCCAACTCTTTAGCCACGAAGATGCGGAAAGCATGTATATGAGTGCTCTATCATATACATCCTCGGGTGCTCAAGTACCAGGTGGCTGGGCAGATTCGAGTACCGATAGTGAAGTCGCAAGATCTCGTCCTATCACACCGAAATTGGCAACTCAAGACGATATGCGAGACAATCTTGAGCACGCTCGTCATGCTATTTCAGTGGATGGACCATTGGAATCTGATCCTTTCGCAGTATCCAAGGACTTCCCCCTTGCTTCGGTGTTCGATCTGACCAAGAACACTTCATTCTCACGACCCGAAACTCCACGTCCACGTCAACCATCTTTGCAACAGATCCCCAGTAATCTTTCTGAGGATTCGAACAGTTCTGAAGAGTACACACGGATGACAAAGCAGATCTTTAGTCTGAACCAAGTTGCAATTTACATTCCAGCTATGAATAATCCCGCCACAGATCCAGTAGATGCGGTGGCTGAAAGTACGTTGTTCGGAAGTACATTTGATGGACAGAGTGATTCTACCCGCTCGACGATAGATCTTCCTGGGGCCTTTTCTACCCATCTCCCCAGAGAACGAGGTCCCCGTTTACCGCCCAAAACCACATCACGAGTTTCTGCGCAGAAAACGTCTAAGGCGGAAGAAGACAAATCTGTCGAAATTGACGTAGGGGACTTGCTGGCACAATTTGACGTTTCAGTCGGTAGGCTTCTATACAAGCTAGTCTGTCAAGTACAGGAATCGATGAAGCAGGAGCAAAAAGTAGCAACTGCGAACAAGCCTAGCTCTAAAACCTCCGAGCCTGATATCAAGATTAGCGCGAAGAACATCTCATTAAAGTTCCTTGAGAGGTTGGACGGTACTTTGAGACCCCACCCAGCAGAAGCTTCGAAGACAGCAGACACAGATGTTCTTCTGCGCACTAGTTTGCAGGGGCTCAATGTTATAAGGAAGTCCTCCGACTCTTCTGTCAAGACGGGAATAACACTCAAGAAATTCTTCTTTGGTTACGCGCAAGAAAACATTCTATCCTTCAACACGGGTCTCCAGATGAGGGCTTCAGTCCGCGATCTTGCTGCCTCAGCTGGTATTGACGTGTCTGTTGATATCTACCAGAGCCCTGACAACACACGCTTCGACGTTCAAACGTTACCTCTCCACGTTAAGATAGATCTTCAAAAACTCGATGAGACTTTCAGTTGGTTTGGAGGCCTAAGTAGCGTCCTTAATCTTGGCAGTTCCATGGCATCAAACACAACTGTTATTTCCACTCCACCAGTCAAGCCGAAGCCACGTGGGGTAAGATTTGAAGCACCCATCAAACCTGATGACAAGTCAATAGCTTCACAGAATAAAGCAGATGTTAGGATAGGCGGGTTCGTACTTGATCTGATTGGCACCGAATGTAGTGTGGGAGTGGAAACCTCTGCTATCAAGTTGGTCAGTCGTGATGAAGGTCTTGGGGTTGGTATCAACAAAATCCGGCTCTCAGGACCGCAGTTGAAACGTTCAAATGAAGATCCAGCGATTTCTGTTGAGATCTCCTCAACACGAATTGAATTTTTGTCTGCGCCTAAGGATGTTGATTTGGATCGCCTATTAGCGTTAATCACACCATCCAAATCGAAATATGACCAAGACGACGACATTCTTCTTGATACCTTGTTGCGACAACGAGCTCAAGGCTCTGTACTTAGGCTTACGGTAGATGACGTCCAAGCTCGGTTGGGTAGACTTCATGAGCTGAGCTATCTGCCTGAGTTGGGTGAAGAGGTCTCAAGATTGTCGACAGTTGCCAAATATTTACCTGACGATGATCGACCAGGTCTTCTTTCCTTGATCCTGTTAAAGAATCTCGATGCACATGTCGATGTCAACAACAGCATTGGCAGCGTGCAGTTGAAAACAACAGATGTAGAAATCGCACAAATTACGATGCCATCATTGGTTGCTTTTAGTGTCAGCACAATTTCTGCACGTCGCAATCGTTCAGAAGAGCTTGTGGGACCCGGTACAGATGTAGAGCTACGAGACTCCAGTTCGCGAGCGCCGGCAATCATGGCTCGATTGATTGGAGACGAAATGGAACCGATCGTTAGAATAAAGTTGTGTAACCTGAGAGTTGAGTATCGTGTGTCAACGCTGATCACGTTACTGGGACTAGCGGAAGACACAAAGCAGGATGACCTGTCTGCTAGTATCACTGCTTCGGTTGCCACCCTCAGAGATCTAGCACTTCCACCTACTTCCAAAAGTGCCGGCAAACGTGCGGAAAAAAGCCAGTCACCTAGTAGCCCTCCTGGAAAGCCGATGACTATCGATGTTGTATTGAGAGATTGCATTTTTGGCCTGAATCCATTGGGACTGCCTTCCAAAATCCTTGTCGTTCTCACCGAGGCTCATGTTGCTGCGGTTCTACCAAGGGAACGCGACGCGAAAGCTACAGGCGAATTGAGCAAGGCCTCACTCCTAGTCGTCGACAATGTTGCTCACTTATCTAGCAGCTTACCGCCAAAGCCCAAAAGACTATCCTTCGATGGTGGAAGCTCGCAAGTCGCCGATCTTTGCGCTATGGGTTATGTTTCCGTCAGCTATATCTCTTCTGCAAAAGCCAACGTTGTGCTTTCGGCGGATGATGATGGACAAAATTGTCTTGATATTGAGTTGCGAGATGATCTTTTCGTCCTCGAATCTTGCGCAGACTCTACACAAACACTGATCAATTCCCTGAGCAAACTAGCCCCACCAACAGCTCCTAGTAAAGAAACAAAATACCGCACTAAGGTGATTCCAGTTAAGGATCTACTTGCCTCCTTAACTGGAGATGCGTTTAGACCGGTTGAGGGCAAACACGATTTTGACGATGATTTTGGTGGCCCCTCAGGAGTTGGTGCTGAGGATGATGATGAGCTTGGATTCGATTCGGAATACTACAAAGGTGACTCGGAAGAAGCATACACTCAAGCTATCATGGAAGATTTAGACCAGTCACTTGCGTCTCTTAATCTTAAAGTACGAGATACTCGAGATGGCGTTCTGCTCGACAATTTCGATGAGGAGGATGAGGTGGATGATCAGCCTTTGGTGTTTGAAGAGAATCACTTTGGAACCGGGTCAGTCATAGAAGGGACGGCTCATAGGTGGAACTCAGCAAGGAATACTTACGACAGGTCGAATGAAAGTAAGGTCAAAAAGAGTCCACTGAAAGTATGTGTGCGAGATGTCCACATCATCTGGAATTTGTTCGATGGTTATGATTGGCAAGCCACTCGAGATACTATATCGAAGGCTGTACACGACGTCGAGTCAAAGGCAATTGAGAAGCGTGCTCGAAGTGAGAGAAGGCCTACTTTTGAACAGGATATCGATGACGACGAGGATACAGTCATCGGCGACTTCCTCTTCAATTCAATATACATTGGCATACCGGCAAATCGAGACCCAAGAGAACTTGCTGCAGCAATCAATCAAGAGCTCAACGATAATGCTACGGAGACTGAGTCAATTGCTACCACCAGTTACACTGCCACTCCAAGTAGGCAAGGAAGCGGACGTCGACCAAGGAAGTTACGACTAAATAGAAGCAAGCACCACAAGATAACCTTTGAGCTAAGGGGCGTCTGTGTAGATCTTGTAACTTTCCCTCCTGGTAGTGGCGAAACGCAAAGTTCCGTGGATGTTCGTGTTCATGACCTGGAGGTATTCGATCATGTGCCTACTTCGACTTGGAGAAAATTCGCTACTTACATGCAAGATGCTGGAGAAAGGGAGAAGGGTTCCAACATGGTTCATATTGAAATCCTCAACGTCAAACCTGTTCCAGATCTTGCTGCCTCCGAGATCGTTCTGAAAGCAACTATCCTTCCACTTCGTCTGCATGTAGATCAAGATGCATTGGATTTCATCACAAGATTCTTCGAGTTCAAGGATGATTCCGAAATGGGACCACCAGCGCCAGGTGAAGTTCCTTTCCTTCAGCGAGTCGAGGTCAACTCTGTGGAAGTTAAATTAGACTTCAAGCCAAAACGCGTGGATTACGCAGGTCTACGATCAGGTCACACAACAGAATTCATGAACTTTTTGATTCTTGACGAAGCTGATATGGTCCTTCGACATACTATCATCTACGGAATCTCAGGTTTCGATAAGATGGGCAAGTGTTTGAACGATATTTGGATGCCCGATATCAAGCAGAACCAACTTCCAGGTATCCTAGCAGGTCTTGCGCCTGTACGATCTATAGTCAACGTTGGTGGGGGTTTCAGGGATCTTGTCGTCGTTCCAATGCACGAATACAAGAAGGATGGTAGAATAGTTCGAAGTATCTCTAAAGGAGCCGCTGCATTTGCCAAAACCACCGGTACTGAACTCGTCAAACTCGGCGCCAAAGTTGCGATAGGTGTGCAGACTGTTCTACAAGGCGCAGAAGACTTCCTCGGCCCACAACCTATCACCTCTGAACTCGAGGGTGATGAACCGGAAGATGAACGCAAGCAAATAAGTCTTTATGCAAACCAACCTGTGGGTGTACTGCAAGGCCTGAAGGGGGGTTATACGGGCTTGCAGAGGGATTTGCTGTTGGCGAGAGATGCCATTATTGCAGTACCAGGAGAAGTCATGGATGGTGGATCAGCAGCGGGAGTTCTACGTGCGGTCAGGAAGCATGCTCCAACTGTAATACTGAGACCAGCTATTGGTGTTGCAAAGGCGAGTGGTCAGGTGTTGATGGGGGCGACGAATTCGCTGGATTCGAAGAATTTGATGAGGGCTGATGCTGTAAGTTTTGATTTCTTATTCTGTGCTTTTGTGGTGATGAATATGTGCTAACATAATGACTGCAGAAATATAAGAAACATTAAGCTGGGCATGATGAAACGTGAGATGGTAATGTTAAGATAGTGGCGGCTGGGGTTACGTCCTTCGGATAGGAATTACGAAATTATGGATTCAGAGTGAGCGAGAATAAGATTGATACGATATTCTGCATTGCGCTTTCTCGCATATCAAGTATGTTGGTGGAGCTTCAAGGCAAGCATAGCGAGCGGATTCTTTTCAATTTCGAATCTGAAATTCCTTTTATTTTGCTCTTTTGGTAACGAGTTCTGGTGTGTTGGTTGCATTGGCGTGGGACGGATGGGTAGGATGCAGGAGAGATACTGAGATAGCACTCATATTCATCTTTCTTGTTCATCTAGCGGAGTTACAAGTTGTTTTTCTGAGATTAAGATTGAGATCAAGATTGTTATACGTATCCTGGACATAGCCAACAGGATATGTGATGTAACTAGAGACCACATTGTGATGGATAATGAATTCAGACGGTATACATATTTAATCATACACGTGTTTACATATATTTCAATGGACTCGTGCTGTCTTCCTTGTTAAAATTGTATCTGAATGCGGGGTGAAGGGCTGTTGTAAGTTGAGACAAGGGTTTGTTAGTTTTTGTGGATTTGCGGTTTTTTGCCTGCTCTTTTGCAGCAATATACGACCTTGGGACACTCAGCGTTTGCAGCAATAACTTTACATCCGTCTTCGATTCCTGGCCTATGATGTCAAACCCCGCAATTCATGTTTCGCTGGAAATCTGGGCTGCACAAGAGCCTCTATCTAGGATTCAAATGCTAGAGAGTTCTAGGCAGAAGCTTTTGAACCTCATGAATGGATGCCCAATTGAGGGTTTTGGGCATTGCAGTCCAAGCAGCGAACAAGAATGAAGGTCACGGCCCTTCCCACAAGTTTGTTGGGTGGATGGGGTTGGTAGGACCAAAATGCTTGGGACTTTTAATTCTGTATTTATGCAGGGTATTCCTGTCTTGACTTAACACACTGAATTCCAACAGTTCTTCATTCACAAAGTCTAAAGAAATCAGATCAGTAAATCTCGGAGCTTCTATTATACGCACTGAACTTTCTAAAGTAACGAGTGTTTCATGAAGGTAATTATGGCATCCATGTTTGAGAATCTTGCGAAAGCGAGTCGAGTACTTGTAGGAGTTTTGTCATTCCTAGCTTCTGTAGATGTCTCTCCGCAACTTCTTGGAGTAGAAGGTAGCGACAATTTACCTGAACATCTCAAATTCTGTGCCGACAAATCGAGGTATGCTTGCTCTATCGATCATATCATATTGGATCATCCAGAAAGTGTTTCCCAGGCTGACATACTGAATGCATACAGTTTCAACCAAGCTCTCAAATCTCTCCTCTCTGCCCAACTCATCACGGAAAATGCTCAACCTCAGACCCTCTCGTGTTCTTCCACTGTTTCTTCGGAATTCCGTGTTTTTCTCCCACTGGAAGAACGAAAAGCCGCCTTCAACAACACATCTACACTTCTCTACTATGCTTTCCCCAAGCAATCGGATGAGACCAACAAGAATCAACTCTACCAACAATGGACGCAATGTAAAGAACTTCTCCCACATGTCTTTGCGCTCAAAGACCATTTCGTAGAAGAGAATGAACGAGATGAAGCGTTTACCGCGTGTTTTGACTTCTGTGAACTCTTGCAGAATTGTCAACGGTATGTTGATCTCGCTCATCATCACCTGACTTATTTTACTCCCGCTCCTAACTTCCAATTTCTTTCTCAAAACGCATATCCTACCGAATATCCATACCTCACCCACTAACACCCCACCAGCTACCTCTATGAAACACACTCCCACACCCAACTCACCTCCCTCCACACCACCAACCTCCTCGCCCTGCAATCCATCCCCGCAGACCTCAACCCCGCCCGCTCTCTCGACCTGCACGCATCCATTCTCTCCCACCGCGCCAACATCCTCGAAAACACCGGCGGCGTGCGTCTCGCCATAACACTCAATCTACAAGCATATGGCCTGCGTCTACAAGAAGCACCGCCGAAAACCGGTCTCCTGGCTGGGTTTTGAGCAGAACTTGGGTTACTGCTACGACACTGTGAACGAGCATGCGACTGCGTTGCTATGGTTTGAGAAAGCGAGATTGAGATGGATGGAGCAGGGGAAGGAATGCCCGCCGATGACGAAAATGAATATGGGAAGGTGTTTGGTGTATCTGGGACGATATAGGGAGGCGGGGACTTGCTTGATGGGGCGATTGGGGAGATTAAAGCTGAAGAGGAGGAGGAGAAGGTTAATTGGGCTATGCTTGCTTAGTGAGTTGAGATATGTTGTTTGGCTGATCGTCGAACTGGACTTTCCTTCCCTTTTTCTTCGTTTCTGTTCTCAAATCTGCAGCATGGAACTTTACTAACTCAGACTCCTAGCGCATATTTCGCCCAAGGTGTTCTCCTGCACCGAGAAAAACATTCCGCAACCGCAGAAGCAAGCTTCCTCAAAGCTCGAAATCTATGGCTGAAGGGTGATCAGACGCGGCAGCATCCGTTTCAAGCGGGATGTTTGTATAAGCTCGGGATGATGTCTCTTGAGCAGGGAAAGAGAGAAGAAAGCATGTATGTGTCCCTTGCACCCTAGACATTTTTCATTTCCTTGCTTCCTCTTTCTCTCTTGTTCATTCCCGTCAAACCACCAACAAGGCAACTCCATATTAATAGTAACATCACCCACCAGCTCCCACCTCCGCACCTCCCTCGACATCACAAGTGTATACGCAAACACCATGCCGGCAGAACACGCGCGCGGATTATTCAAGTTATCTGAAGCGTTGCTGTGTGCAGATGCGGCGGAGAAGGATGCAAAAGAAGCAGAGGAGTTGAAAGAGCAAGCCAATATTTATTTGCAAAGAAGAGATCCGCAGGCAACTGGAGCAGAAGGGTGTGATCAATTTGTGCCGATATTTTGGCGTTGATGAAAGAGGGTGATGGTGGCTTAGATAAGGGGGAAAGATAGATATTAAATTGGCCTGGGGAATAAATAGAGAAGAGGAAATCTTGATGATGGTCTGTGATGTCGCTTTCTAGATATAGTAGACTGATACAAAAAATTTGCTCTCGGAAAGCAAGGTTTAGTTCATTGTCCATCTACCTTTTGGAAAAAACCCCTAATCACCATTTTCAAACCTACTTCTCAGCCTACGACTGCATTGCTGTTATCGCAAACCCTCAATTCCACATCATCTAGCTCTCACCTCCCTCCACCTCCCTCCACCCTACACAACCTCCCATAAACCCCATAGAGGCCTATACATTCACCATAGAGCACCGCACAAGCAACATCATGCTCGAGGATCCCAACGCAAGCATCACATACGTTTGAATCTTACTGCAATCAATATGCACTGTGAGAGTGTGGCTTCTAGCATCTTGCACGCTCCATAGTACGTCTGAGCCGTCCCGGTAGAAGAACTAGAGGATCGCGAAGTGTGCCTATATGGTCAAAGCTGCTCCAATAATAGATTGCAGGAAGCCACAACGGCTTACATTCGGGATGTGAGAAAGAAGGTTCAAAATTATTGTATTTCGGACCGACGATGTCACTGAACATGAGTCAAACACACTTCTTTCCAATCCTTAGATTCCACTTTGCATGGATCCACCAAACTCCCCCTTTTTCGTTCATTATCGTAACATACATACTAGAATACCATTATCGATTCTCTTCCACCCCTGAACCTTAATTCGAATTCACCTCGTCCCGAGCACTCGCCCCTATATCAGAAACAAACGGTGTAAACTCCGCATCACCCGTATTCCCTTCCCTTTCATTTACCGGCGTAATATCAATCAAATCCGCCTCAATCCTCCCCTCCTCCCTATTCGCTTCCACAGGTAACCTCGGCAACGGTCTCTCCACCACCATCCTCCTCCTCGCCTCCAGCTGTTCATTCTCCTCCATCAACCTCTTCCTCCTCTCCAGCAACACTACCAGCACCTCTTCCTGCTCAATAATCCGCATGCTCCTTTCCACCGAACTCCACGTCGCGCAGCGGGTGACGAGTAGGATGAAGTGGAGAACTCTGTTTGTGTCAACAAGTCAGTACTTTTATTCCCTACCCATGAGAATAAATAGAAGGAACAACCTACCCAGCAAGCAACCCCAAAGTAATCGCCGCTATCTCCACAACCAACAGCCGAAACATCACAATATCGCACTCTCTATACTTCACCTCATTACTCCACCCATCACACAACCTCCGATCCCAAAGCACTTGTATCAGCGCAAGAATACCAAAGCCAACCAGCGAAGCAAACATCAAGAGATCATACAGCATATTCAAAACCGCCATAGCATCCAACCATCCTTTACGCGCCATATTAAGATTAAGAGCCGTATACAGCGCATTAACTCCCAGCTACAGATCTTCGATCAGCCCACCCCAATCCAATCCGGGGCCCCAATCGAGCTACATACCAAAACGACCAAGCTCAGCATCCCCAAAAACTCACTCTCATAGCTGGCCCGCTCCCGCATCGTGCTATCTTTGTCGAAAGGACCAGTCCGGATCATGGTGTAGGCGATCATTAGGATGAGCAGACCGCAGACGCTGGCCGAGAGGGAGATGCCGTACAGGATGCGGAAACAGAGCGAGTTGCTGCTGTTTCTATGTTTGCTTTGTTCCACGCGTTGGATAGAGTCGTTGTAGAAATCGAGGTCCGGGTCGTCGCCTCCGGCTTCGAGGTCCCGGTTGAGGGGTGCGGTTTCGGAGGAGGAGGGTGGCATTATGGAGGTAAGGTGATAGGAAGGAAATGCATATGAACTGGAGAAAAGAGAGAGACTATGGGCGAGAGTTTGGTATAAGACCTCTCCGCATGATTGAGAAGTCGTGACTTCGCGTTTTGACCCGTCCAAAAAAGTGGCAGATTTACGCGCAGCGGATTTGATCTTTTAATTTAAGCTTGAAGTCATAGTGGAGACTCCCCCCCTCTGGTGCCTGAAAAGTGACCCCTGAACCGAAGGACAGCAAGCGAGACATACTGTACATACTCACCACGTCTACAGTTCACCATATGACAAACGAAATTTTCGAGCTGCACTGATTTCTATAAGATTAGAAGGCGTTGCCTGACTACAAGTTTGGCTACGAAAGAGACGAAGAGGATGGAGGTGAACTTCTATCAATTTTGACTATCGCCGCGAGACGCTAAATCGCTGCTCTCGTCATATAGCAGCGACCAAGCTATTGGGAGCTAGATGGACGAACGAATCCCCCACCGTCCCGTCTATCGTATACAATTCTACAGTCTGGAATCTAGGTAACTACTAATAACTCATTTCCACCGAGAGATAGTTCTTCAGAACATCGGCATTTGCGTGCTGCGTTCTTGCCTAGTAAAAGTGGATATGCTTTAGGCAAAGAGTTGAGGAGAGATTAGTTTCTGCCTGGAGTCGTTCGAACGACGGCAATATGTTGGCGATTTCAGAGTGGAATTGCAGCTATCCCTTCGCCGTCGCAACTGTCTGTTGCTTCTCTGACCGAGAAACACATGCAATACTATACTTTATCAAATAACTTCAGGATTCGATCCCGTTTCCTCAATAACTGGCGCGTATCAGCCCATCTCTGATATATGTAGTATTTTGCCGGTTCATGCAGTAGGGAGCACCTAAGGTAAATATACTAGTGATAACAATATCCTGGTTTGCTAATGACGCAACTCATAAGCCCTTACGTGATTCAGAACCGAGTAGAAGACACCCGTGAGACCGAATGTTCTGACAACGGTTTCCCGATGCGGACGCGGAACCCCTCCACTTTGCGGTGCTCCGTCTTTGCAAATTCCTAAATGGGAGTTGAGCAGATCACATAAGGCAAGAAAATTTCGAGCAACCAACCAGTCCCATCGGTCCGGTCCCGGCAACTCCTTCGGTTCGGATACATGCATGGCATGCGGCGCCATGCAGGCAGTATGCAGGTGGGACCCTTTTCCAGCCGAGCATGCAGGTGGGAGGTTTTAGCCGGTGTGGAGACACGAGAGTTGTACGTACAGTATGCTGTAAGTTGCGTGATGTGCCACGAAGAGGACTTAGGTGGCAACGTCAGAGCTCTCTGGAAAGGTTTATACAGTAGCTCAGGCGGAGCCATGTGGAGAAAAAGTAACCTCATGTGGCTCACCCGTGGTAATGGGGACAGGTTTGTGGCTGATGCCGTCTGATGTCAACTCTTTGCATTCGGGAATCGGCATACTTACTTAAGCATGCTACTTGAATCAGTGGTGGCGTTCTGCCGATAAAGTGACTGCAGTAGACGGAACTTTAAGTTGCACGATTGAATGGTAGGTCACGAGTCTAACACATCGTGATCATATGAATTCGACGAAATCATAGATATTGGGCAGAGAATGTGTTGGGTGAGTACTGGTGCAAGGTATAAAGGAGACTTTAAGTTATTGAATCCTGCCCATAGCGTTAACATCGGATGGCACGGTACTCGCGGCTCGAGACATTTGCTTTCATCCTCCGGCGGGGCTGGGAAACTGAAGCTTCAATTTGTGCATGTGTCAATCACTTGCCTGCTTCTTGTTCTTCAGATTGGTGAGTACGGATGCGAAGGATCAATTTTAGTCGTCCATGAAGATGGCTGGCCCATCGCATTGATTCCACAAATTGGTAGGTGACTTCTTCTGGGCCTCGTAATGGTTAAAAGTGCTAGGCAAATGAACAATAAAGGTTTCTTTGATATCCAATGCATTCTTCGTACGAGTAAGGTGGACCCAGCCAAATGCCGTGGGTAGGGTTGGCAAGGGATGTGTTGGTACGAATGGCACGGCATGAGTAGGAAGTGGGAAGTAGTAAGCATTTGTTTGTTGGATTCCTTAATCAGTCAAAGGAAATAAAGAGGAAATAAAGTGGGTGAATGGATGGATGGATAGATGGATGGATGAATGGCATGAATGCGCTGAACACAAAACACGTACAAGTACCGAAATATTCTCCATTCTCCTTGAAGGTTCCATGCCGTCGCTTTTGCTGCCATGGATGATGATGTTTGGAAATGAGGCGAATTCAATGAATAGTGGAGACGAAAGGGAGATCGAAGCGTATATGGTACAGACTCTCGAACAACCTTCGGAGGACGGAGGACGGAGGGCGGAGGGCGGAAGGGACATGTACCATGAATCATCCAACCACGAAGGATGGGAGTGCAGGTAGCAAGATCAGGGACAGCTCCGTGGGATTCGTGAGGTTACTAAGATTGCATGTGTGTGGAGGTATCACGGCGGCAGGGAGGATATATCAAAGGGCATACGGCATACGGCATCATTTATCCTTGCCCTTGACTTTGACTTACTCCGTGAACAGCACCCAACCTTCTCGGAGGCTGAGACGGGATCTCGAAGGACCGCTGTATCAGTGTATCACATCTTTCAATTCAAATTCATTCACTGTGATTATATCCGGAATACCCAACACTAAACCCCACGTACCAACAGTGCCTACTTGTAGCCACTCGATATAGAATCTTTTGTTATAAATTCCTCGCAGCCTTTCAAGTGTTCCCAACCCCAACCCCAAAGTATAAAACCACTCTAGCCCAGTACAGCAACACCGACATCTCAGCGACCTGCCCTTTGCCATCCCCCATTCGTCTCTCAGATTCACAATCCGACAACGAAGCATTTGCATTGAACGCTGGCACTCCCAATCAAGCCATCAAACTATCGAATAGCCATTCCGTTCCATTGCCGATATCGCCTCGTCTTGACTCGACTTGTCAGATAAGACTTACCGCCTACGTTCTCGTCTCCGGTCTTTCGTCACAAGACACTTCACATCAGTCATCTCATCTACCGCAACTCTCACTCTTCTTCCTCTTCAAAAACATTCCATCATCTTCTTCGACAATTACTCATCTCCGATAAAGCCTCAATCACAAAACCCAAACAACCACTTTCCTCTTCCTCCCTTATAAACAAACAATCCAATCCATCTCTACATCTACGATCCCTTTAAACACACACCGTTCCCAAAATGTCTACTCCTTCAAGCACCTCCTCATCCAGATCCGCCTCGCCTGATCTCCAACCGGAATCTTCTATGCAGATCTTTGTCAAGAACTTATCTGGCGACAGTACGTATTTATATGAACTCTCATTTCATCCGCAAACACAAGTTCCTGACCAGAATCCAGCCATCCCAATCACCGTACCATCGAACACCACCGTATCCAACCTCACACATCTTTTATCACTACGAACATCCACACCGACTGACTCACTCCGCCTCGTACACGCCGGCCGACATCTCTCGCCGTCCTCAACCCTCCTTTCAAACAACATTACACGAGACAGCACAGTCCACGTCGCAGCGTCAGTACGTGGCGGCATGCCTCCAAGAAGGCGTATAGCATGTACCTTGAAAGACTGCAAGGAGCGAGCACTACCTATTGTGGGGGACTGTGGGTTCTGCAGTAAGCAGTTCTGTGGCAGGCACAGACTGTTGGAGGATCACAAATGCGATGGTCTAGAGAGTGTGAGTTTCCCTTCTTGCGATGATGCTGTGGATGAATTCGGTCTGGAGTCTGGCCGGATTGAGTGGTGGCAAATGGGTCTAGGAGATATCATCTCAGATATCATGGCATGCGATGATACAGTTGGCTGATTCAATATCCTATTACAGTGCAGAAAAGAATCACACGAACGCAACGCCGCCCAGCTTAACGCCGAGCGAACACAAGTCATCAGAGGCATCTAGACATATATTGCAACATGCCTTTCTGCTATAATAGGACAATGCGGAAGGCCTACATCGATAGCCAGCACGTCATTGCCGCTACCAAGCAATCACACCTCCCTCCTACCTTCGAGGCCAGCCACACCTCCTATTACCATTCACACACCACCACCTTCGATTGGTTTTTATTCGTCTTTAGCGGGCGCAAGGGTTGTAGCATATTTCAGCCATCCCTCTTCACTTTATTTCCGTTCGATCGATCATTTGTGTCATCGACTTTCTCTTTTATCTCCAGGAGTTTGTTTCTTGGGGAGCCACGGGAGTTTCGACGATGGTTTATGCTTGATCTGGTGGATGGTTTTAGATTTGGAAGGATGGACATAAGGTGTTTATTGCAGTTTGTGAGAAGAATACCTTTAATATTTCTTCGTGGTTAAGAGGAATTGGATTGGCTTTATTATAAATACTTAGCAATACATATAAAATTTTCAAACATACTTCTGAAATGCAAATCTGTGTGATCGATTTCAATATTTTCTCAATTGTGACTGTATTCCCATATATTTCGCTCCCGTGGTTTGATATCCCTCTCGGTTCTGTGACCTCTTCTTCGTAAGAATGGATGTTATCTTAATTAATGCCCTACTAATGTTGTTGTGTTTCCGCCGTTCCTCCAGCCCAACCTAATATCAATTCTTCCGCCTTTTTCCGCTGCTGGTTCCTAAAATCTATACACCACCTCCAATTGCTTTTCTATCCTCTTTGAATCATCTTATAGTGAAAAGCGAATGCAAATCCATCTCCTTATAAAGATATATGCGCAGATCTCTCCTAATATTGAACACCAAACAGTTTCAATTCTGAAAGTTTCTAAAAGTACCTACCTACCCCCCTCTCGGCATATTGATGCTATACAAAACAAAAACAAGGTGGCTGACCATTTCGCTCGGCATTTGTCATTCAGTTCTGTGAAAGAGAATAGCAAGTACTGTATAGCGCCATCCATGCTTGGGGAAACCACGGCGATTGTCATGACGTCGCGATCCGCGGAATCGCAAAAGTTAGCATTGTGACTTTGCTACATCATGAACGCCGACGCCGAACCGATGGATACTGTATCTCTTATCTTATCTTCGGATATCCTGATTCGGAGATGCAGGGGTAATGGGTTATGTAATCGGGGAATGGTTCTGAGTAACCAATTAGACTTTTAATTGTGGATCAAGGGTCTAGAGCAAGCCATGATTTTTCCCCATGCGCGGAAGCAAGAGGAACTAATATATATTTTACTGATACGTGAGATTTCACTCGTTTGGGATATCAGGTTTAAGGCGGTTGACTGAAGGAGTAGGAAGGGACTACGCGTATAACTAGAAGGTGTGTAATCATTCACATTCATTCTCGCCTCGTTCGTGCCAACCCCCATCTTGAACCTCAGATATAAGGAGGGACGGTCTTTCTCTGCCCCTGTTCTACTTTTTTATTGGTTCACTGGTCCTTCTCAGGGGTAGTCACCTATTCATAGAGCTCAAGGAAAGTCGTCCTTCGATTCCTCAGGTAGCATGATGGGTTCACGATATTTCTTTGCGCGCGCTTTCCCTGGCTCTGGCGATGATTGTTTGGCCCTGCGAAAATGTTTGCTGATATCAGCTGTGAAGTCTATCAAACCCTGGGAGCGACCAAGACAATGTGTTGGAACTTCCGTATATATGTATCGATGGATGGCTCTGTAGGTGGATGAAAAGGGATAGATAGGCTGAATCATATATCCCCACCTTCATACCATTTGTGTCAGTAGCATAAGTCTTACAGTCGTCGTTACACAATCCAGCCTTGACATATAAAATCTAGTCATTTGCTTGCGCGATTTCATTTTGCATCAAATTGTTTGTAATTTACACTTTTCATACTCAAGTTATTCGCTTTTTCTTTTTGCCATCATGGATGCATTTTCAATGACTTACAATGCTCAATCAGGTAGGGAATCCTCGAAGATATACCAAGATCTCCAAGCCTATCGGCAAAGATCTTATTCATCAGACGGCATGGACTCCTCCACACTAAAATCAACCAAGGTAAGTCAGAGGATGGTGCTATTCAGCCACACAGGCAGACTGACAGACTATGAAAACACTTGCCACGGAGAAGTGCTCTCGGTGGTCTATCGCTCTTACCTGCACTACGTCGACACACTTCCTATCACGTGTATCAAATTGTCTGTCTAACACGCTAATTACCCCTATTTTCAAAGCTGCGTGTCAAAGATCCCAAGGTGAATAAGAAGATATGTATTGTTGGTGCTGGACTATCCGGTCTCCGTTGTGCCGATATTCTCTTACAACATGGATTCGATGTCACTATACTCGAAGCACGCGACCGAATTGGAGGACGAGTCCATCAGATCACTCTACCTTCTGGCTTTTCTTGCGATCTGGGGGCGAACTGGCTACATGGAAGTGATGAGCAGCCATTGCTTGATATTGCGAAAGAGACTGGCACCGAGCTGCATACTTGGGAGGAGAAAGGGCTATGGTTTAATGAGGATGGGAAGATCATGACTGATGGAGATGAACGGATGGAGGAGGTGTGGAGCATCATTCATGAAGCTTTTGGTTATTCGGGGAAGAATTCGTCAACGATTGATCCGGATAAGAGTCTTTATGACTTCATTGCGGAACGTCTTCTGGAAGCCTATCCTGACGACAAGGAGCGAAGGAAAACCGCGTTACAGTTCTCTGAGATTTGGGGAACATTTGTTGGTAGCTCAGTGACAAAACAAAGCTTAAAGTTCTTCTGGCTAGAAGAATGTATTGATGGAGGTAAGTTGACAGGTAGAGCACTGAATTTGATAAGGTGGCCTACAGCAAGAGCCCGATAGGATTGTGCTTGCCATGAAGCTAACAAGTAACAGAGAATATATTCGTTGCCGGCACATACAAGAAGATTCTCGCCCATATAGCTAGAGCAGCCCTGGACAAGGCCGAGATGCATCTTTCCACGAAAGTAAATCGTGTAGAAACAGCTCCGGAAGGCGTTACTGTCTTCACGGATGATGGCAAAGAGCTTGAGTTTGACGAAGTGGTCATGACTACCCCTCTCGGATGGCTGAAAAACAACAAGCCGGTATTCCAACCATCGTTACCTGACAGACATGTCAAAGCAATAGACGCACTTGGCTATGGTTGTCTCGAAAAGGTTCGATTCAAAACTCGTTCGTTCAATTTGTAATATCTAATGCTCAGCAGGTATACATTACTTTCCCCAAAGCATTCTGGCTTGATCCAAATCTCGATGCTGCCAGCCAGACATTCGACGGCTTCACGCAATGGCTCGCACCGAAGTACACCTCAGACACCAATCCGCACAACTGGCACCAAGAAATTGTCCCCCTATCGTCCTTTTCCGCCGCCAACGCACATCCCACATTACTACTCTACATCTACGGCGACCAATCGAGAAAATTCGCTTCAGATCTTGCGGGTTTCCCATCGCAAGAGCAGCAAGATGAATATCTGATCAAATTCTTCAAGCCATACTACTCCACTTTACCCAACTACGCAGAGGCTTCTCCAGACTGCACACCCGTATGTTGTATTGCAACAACATGGGTTAATGACGAGCTGGCGGGCTATGGAAGCTACACTAATTTCCAGGTTGGGTTGGAGAGGGGAGATGAGGATGTGCTGGTGTTGAGGGAGGGGTTGCCCGATAGGAGTTTGTGGTTTGCGGGGGAACATACGGCGCCGTTTATTGCGCTGGGGACTACTACGGGTGCTTATTGGAGTGGGGAGGCGGTTGGGAGGAGGATTGCTGAGGCGTATGGTAGAAGTATGCCGAATTAGTGAGGGGTTTGGTTGAGATAGATCAATGACGATGGAATAAGGCGGATATTCATAAATATATAAAACTTGAAAATTGAAATGATTTGGTGAAAGTAGATCAACTTGATGAGTGATCTATCAAAGCTGTACCATGATTTATGTAATTGCCGAATCTTGATTGGTTGACCCGTGGACCTCGGCATAAAGCCATTTCCCCCAGCTTTCGGGGCCCCGCCGCGAATTCAGGGACTACATGCCGAGAAAGTGCATATATATAAAATACCAATAACTTATCTTTCCAAACTTCTTCCCGGTTTTCATTCTCTTTGATTACGCCTCTGATCTCCTAGCCCTTCAGTTCTGCGTATCCTACAGCTCTTCATCCAACACAATGCCTCACCACACGCTCACCCGAGACGAAGTGTCTAAAAACAACACCGACGAATCTCTCTGGTTCATAATCGACAGCAAGGTCTACGATGTCACCGAATTCGTCGACGCCCATCCTGGCGGAGAATCCGTTCTCAAGCAAGTAGCCGGCACCGACGCGACCGAAGCCTTCTACAATCTGCATCGCCAAGAAGTGCTCCAGAAATACTCCAATCTCTGCATCGGCACCATCGGAGGCGAGAAGTCCCAAGTGATCGAGCAAAACGTCGGAGACTTAAGTGTAGTCCCATACGGCGAGCCGACGTGGTTGACTCCGCAGTTCAAAAGCCCGTACTATAGTGAGAGTCATAGGAGGCTGCAGAAGGCGATGAGGATTTTCACGGATAAATATGTGACGCCGGTTGCGCAGGAATGCGAGAAGACGGGAGCACATATTCCACAGCATTTGATTGATAGGATGTCGAAGGCGGGGATTTTACACATGCGCTTGGGGCCGGGGAAACATCTTCATGGTGTTACGTTGATGGATGGTGCGGTGAAGGGGGAGGAGTTCGATTACTTCCATGATATGATTGTTGGTCAGGAGATGGTTCGTGCGAATGCGCGTGGTTTCCAAGATGGTAATATGGTCAGTATTAAACTATTCCTAGGGAGATGGACCTTTTAGCTTACAGATAAATAGGCCGGTATGACCATCTCTTTGACAGCAGTTCTTCAATTTGCAAACAACGAAGAATGGAAAAACAAGATTGCGGCTGAAGTATTCAGCGGAAAGAAAAAGATATGTCTAGCCATCACAGAGGCATTTGCCGGATCAGATGTTGCAGGTATCCGAACAACCGCAAAGAAAACTCCGGATGGAAAGCATTACATTGTTAATGGTACCAAGAAATGGATTACCAATGGCGTGTTCTGTGATTACTTCGTCACTGGTGTTAAGACAGGTACGTCAATTCCCATCCTCATCATCTTCCTCTACTTACAAACCCCACAGACAAGGGTCTATCCGTCGTTCTCATCGAACGAGGCGAGGGTATCGAAACAACCCCCATCAAGACATCCTACTCCCCCACAGCCGGCACCGCATACATCACATTCGACAACGTCAAAGTCCCCGTCGAGAACCTCCTCGGCGAAGAAAACAAAGGTATCCACGTGATTCTCAGCAACTTCAACCACGAGCGGTGGATGATGGCCAGCGGCGTCACGCGAATGATGCGTCTCGCGACTGAAGAGTGCATCAAATGGAGCAACCAGCGCTTAGTCTTCGGCAAGAAACTTACTGATCAGCCAGTCATTCGTCAAAAGTAAGTTGTTGGTCATCTTTCCAATCGCAGAACTTGCACTAACAAGTCTCAACTAGACTCGCAAAGATGATCTCCCATTGTGAAGCTAACCAAGCTTGGCTGGAGAACATCACCTACCAAATGACGCTCATGCCGTACAAACAACAAGCTACGCATCTGGCTGGTCCTATTGGGCTGTTGAAGATGTTTGCGACGCGTTCGGCGCATGAGTGTGCGGATGAAGCGGTGCAGATCTTTGGCGGGCGTGCGCTGACGCAGAGTGGGATGGGGAAGACTATTGAGATGTTTCATAGGACGTAAGTTTTTGAGTTTCTATCTTTATTAAACAAACCAACAGTGGTGTGTTATGGTGATGATTGAGATGCTAATGATATATTCTAGGTATAAGTTCGATGCTATCCTCGGTGGTGCGGAGGAGGTTCTGGGGGATTTGGGTGTGAGACAGGCGCTGAAGAATATGCCGAAGAGTATGCTGTAGATGATGATGATGAAGGTGTAGACCTAGTCTGGATAGGGGACTTGTATGATATTTGGATGTAAAAAGAAAGATTTTCTGTTCATAGAGAAGAGATTCCTTCTTCATGGTGAGGTCTTTATCGGATTAAGCATGCTTTGAGATCGGTCAATTCGAATCTACACAATACTCCCGACTGGAATGTCCGGATTAGCTGAACTGTATTACAAAATGGAGTACATTGACTACGTTCTGCAGATTTGAGATATCACTATTTATTTATT
>LLKJ01000522.1:0-28051 GCA_002242865.1 Clarireedia sp. CPB17
GTCAACTTCATTGTCAACTTCATTGTCAACTTCATCGTCAACTTCATCCACAACTTCATCGTCTAGCTCCGCTTCCTCCTCTGCTGCTTCCAGTTCTACGATTTCGAGCTCCACCATTTCTCTTTACAGTCATACTTCCAGCATCATTTCTTCGTCCTCATACCCGGTTATTAGCAATGCGCCTCATATCATGATACAGAATGGAACTGTACAAACCGGTGGCGGAAGCACACTAGTAGCACAATCCACCCAATCGGTGGCTAGTAGCCCCATCACCAGCGCTGGTAGTGCCGCTACTGCAACAAGCACTGACAGCAAAAAGAAGTCCGCCGCCACTGCTCAACAAGTCTCAAACTCAATGTTCGGCCTTGTCCTACTCCTCGCCATCGGGTGCCTCATCTAAGCAAATCATTTACGATCTTCATTTCCTATTTACATATTCTTCCCGTCTCCTGGACATTTTGCCGATTACTACCTTCTAATGCGTCTGGAAGACGCAATACACTTGACGAAAACTTTTCTATGCTTCATGGTTCTGTATACATGGCATCACATACATACCATGTTTTGCATCTAATTTCTATTGGATAATTTACCTGTTTCGCACATACGCCTGCGTTCGCTGAACGAACCACAACTGCACGGCGCGACACACTCTGCGTCTATTTCCTTGTTTCAAATATTCATCTTTTATACCCCTTGGTTATTCGTGGGCGGGACTGGTTGTGGAAAATATTCGCTATCTAGCCGTCTTATTTTGTTGGAATTTGCTTGGAGAAATCTGGGAAGGCAAAGGGGGGATGCTTGGGGCGGCTTTATCTTCTTACGACTTATATACGTGATTGATGCTTATACACGATTATTTTGGCTCGGCGGTACGTTCTTCTGAGAAGTCCTAATTTTGGTTTCGTGGGATTTGGGTTGGTGGGTAGGTGGATGGGTCGTTGGATTAGCAGGATGGTTGGGGGATGAGTTGGAGGGATAGCCGGTTGGAGGTTTACTTACATAATTTCTATTGTATGCGGACGAAGTTGGTGGACGCAAGACAGATGTATGGAAAGTGTATGGAGAGTTAGCCAAGGGAGGTGGGTGGCTTTGGTGGTGTTGGGTATGCGGGGAGCGAATGATAGGATGAGATGAGAGTATGGCGAGAGGTTGAATTGAATTGCAGTCATCTGACCTGACTTCCCGTTTCTATGATCTGATTATGACGGAAATATTGAGGTGCAGATATTCCGGAGATATGTTTAGCATTGATGGCGGTAGTCTCGCTTCGCCTAACTTCCCCTTGATGTCAGGTCCACACCTCCATTTTGGTATATATTGATTTTTAAAACTCCCTCGAGCACATACGACCATAGATCAAGGAGAATCGGGCATCCCGTCCGCTCTGCCATACGCAAGCCTTGAATCGGTGGATTAGTAGTTGGGTGGGTGACCACCAGCGAATCCCCACTGTTGTATGTTTTTTTTCCTTTTTGTATATATGTCGTCCCTTTACATATCTTATCCGTTTATTTTGCTGGTGCAATTTTGAGTTCAAGATCTGCTTAGGAATATAGCTAATGTTATACTCGTAGTTGAGAGGTTAATATATAGCTAGTGGGCGATATGAGGTAAAGCTGTATATGAGAGAACAAGCAGGTGCAATATTTGGTGATGTCAAGGTCGCTTCTTTTCACTTCTCTCGTTCATATCCACTTGATATCATAATTCCAACTCCTTCCTCGACTCCGAGGACTTTAGAGCTAGGCTTATCTCAGTATCCCACAAACTATTTATACACATAACATATTTTGGCGTCAGCCATCCCGCCTGTCGAGGATGAGGAAGAGTGGCTAAGATATGAAAGCCGAGCATAGAAGTCGACATCGGATTTGTTGCATCTGGGAATGTGAAGGAACGGGATATAAATTACTATCACTAAGTAAAAGCAAGGAAGCGAGAAGAAATAAAAGGGGACCAAGTTAGGCGAGAGAAGAAGGGAAGGAGTGGGGAGGGGGGAAAGAGAGAAATATCAATAAAGCTGTGTTCCTATTCACCCAACATGATCGTATCCTTATATTGGTTCAATCCTGCACCTGAATATATCCTCCTGTCAGAAAGGCGTTGTCTCACGCAAAAATTCAAAAGGTATCCTCAAATGTTAGTAATGAATGTTCTACATTGCATCTGACTCCCCATTGAACGTCTTGTATTGAGTATATGCAACGATATTTTTCACTCTGAGCAGGCAGGCCATGGAATCTTAATGATTATTACTCTCTTCCCTCCAACAAGAGAACCCATAAACGACACAAACAGATATATTGAACAAGCTCCAGATCCCGCTCAAAATAACAAGCAGAAAAAGCAGAAAACCATCCAAACTTCATCCCTCTCAAACCAAAACAAATCCTAGTCCCATAGACGCTAATAGTATAGACCAACAACCTAGAGCTCTGCACGAAGAACCTTTGTTAGCTTTGTCTTTCGAAAGACTGGATCCTGTCCGAGATAATGTACCGTTCGATGCATTGCCTGCTACTTTATCTGTGATAAACTTCGCGGCCTGCGTGCCATAGTTGGTGACGTAGGAGAGATGCACTTGGAGAGAATTGCCCGAGTCGCAGAATCTGTTTTTGTGGGGTACAGGGATTAGATTTATGGGTTGTGTGGAAGTTTGTTTGGGGGGGAGAGGAAGGGTTGGAGAGGAGAAATCTTACTCGTCGTTGTCGTCGCAGAAAGATACAGTCTTGGCGGCAGGACAGGCGGCTACGTTTTGACGGGGAAAAAGACCGGTCTTTTTGGCTGTTCCGGCATCGAATGACTGGCCGGGTACGTGGGACGGGTCGCCCATTAGTACCATTGCGACGACTGTGGATTGAATTAGATGCTGAATTCCATGAGCTCGGCCAGGCAATGTGCTTACCGTTCTTAGAATCAGCTGCGGATAACGCTTGAGTAGCATTTGAGAACCCCTTCTCCGAAACTCCGCACATCATATCGGCGGCAACTTGCGCGCCCTGTGAGTATCCCATCACCGCAATCTTAGAATCGGGACATCTAGCTGTGTATTCTTGGACGAGTTTCGTCATAGCTGCTACGCCAGACTGTTCCGAGGCTTGGTATTGTGTGAGGGTGGCTGGATAGTTGACGGCTTCAGAATCGGATCCTGGGATGGCTTGCTTGACCATGGTTGCTACGGCTCCGATGATGCCTTCGCCTGGTGCTTCGGTACTGGCTCGCGCGATGATCATGTGTACTCCGCTGGTTGTGCAGTTGCTCGCGTCTGTGCTGGTGTTCGCCGCTCGAGGATAGTAGCCGCTGGCTGATACTAGGGTGATGAGGCCAAAGCCAAGGATAACGGAAGATGGTTGCATATTGAAGAAATTATACGCAGTGCACGTGGTACTGATTGAAGCAGGAATACAGATTGCAAATGAATGTACGTTAACTAGGAAAGACTTGCTAGCTATGAAATGAAGATATGAAAGAGGTCTGTCTTATAGACGCCGAAGTATATACCAAGTCCATTATGAGCTATGGAAGCCTCGTACCAAAGTTCGCAATAGTTCCGTTCTTGGGACAACTTTACGGCCCAAATAAGAAGAAACTATGAACGAAGTAGGTCGCGAGCCGTCCCATAATGAAATGCACTTGCCTTGCTTGATCAATTCATAACGTGCAATGGATCAAGATCTACCGGCACTCCTGGAACGGAAAAAGAAAATTTTACCCCAAACAGCGTCCCTTTCGCGATAAAGTCCAGGTTAGGACGGACATGCCAAAGCTTCTTAGATTATCGTCCCCACTCATGCCACAGATCTCGACACATCACACAAGGTCATCCCGTCTGTACAACTTGCACGTGACGTCTAAAATAGATGAAACGGCGCAGGCTACGTTTCGATGGACATGGCCAGATGGCTTGAGTCGCAGAATTTCGGATGGTGATGAACAAGAAGTCCAATGGATGCTGTCGGGGCGTCCAATCGCATCATCGCATTTGAGTTGACCTGGGTTGGTGCACTTGCGCTGCAACATCCTAGATCACAATCACCGACACCCTTCTAAGGCTGAATCGAAAACGAAATGTGCAGTGAGAGTTCCGGCGCTGAAGCCGTGGTGGGGGGTCCAGTAATTAAGGGTGCCTATATCCACATCCATAACGTGGTCTTCATACTCTACACGGCATATCGCATCCTCCGTGTCTGGTACGCGATATTCTCGTAGCAGAAATGGAAAGTATCTTGCGATCTTTCAAGTCTCTTTATGAGGAGTGGAATTGTAAGCACGAGAAAAAGACTGAGTCCGCACCGCAATGCTAATGCATCTAGGTACTAGTGTAGTCGAAATTACGTACTCCGAACTCCGAACTCCGACGCCGAACTCCGTTCACAAGAGTTGGATACCCATCTCCCCTCTCACGCATAGGACATCGTATCACCCTTCCATTCTTTTTCTCGCACTCATGTTTACCTTTACTTGCCCTAAGCCTTCATTCCATGTAGATCAAGGGTCATTTACATAGGTGTTGTGTTTCTAAAGGATGAGCAAGGAAATGGCTTCCCGCACCGGCGCCGGAGTTGTCCCTCGGAGACGAAATGGAAAGCAGCAGGCCTGTGAGCCATGCAGAAAAGCTAAGATTGCTTGCGATCACTCTTTACCCGTCTGTAGCCGCTGCAAGCGGAAGAACGTCTCAGCAAAATGCATATACCTCCCGGCGCCAATGACTCGGCGTTCTCCCTCTTCTCCAGGACCTGTCAAAATAGGCAAGGAGGTTAGCGACAGTCCGCATACCAGCACGGAGATCTCGAGCGCTTCTCCTAATGATCCTCATAAAAGAGATTATATATTGCCACCCCCCGAATGCAGAACACCCATTGAGCCGGGGAGGATCCAATCCGGGGGATTCTTCGGACCAACAAACTACTCTGCCGTGTTCGTCGAGAACTCAGACAACATCGGTAATGACATACAACTTTCCAATGACCCAGATATTCTTCCGCTATACGGCAGTCTACAGGCTCAGAATTTCCTCATGCTCCCTAGTAATGAATTCCGAGGATCACCGCGGATTGCCCTCGGTGTTCGCATCTTGCGGCAGCTGCCGGATGAACAGACGTGCAACTTCCTTATACAGCGGAACTTTGATTCCAGCTGCCACGCTATTCGTGTAGGTGAAGTCATTACGACAATGGCTCGATCCCTCTGGTCGACGTGGGGAAAAGAGCTCCGGGAGCCCCGGAATACTGAGGATCTTGAACGCATATCAACACATCTTTGCAAGAACTCCGAGACTCATTTCCAGGAAGTTCAGGACTATGAACCATGGATCGCGGCTACAACTGGCACCAATCTCAGATGGGAAGCTGTTGGTCTCGTGTTTTCAGCCATCTCTTTTGCAGTTGTGCGTTCTTCGGAAAGAGATGCCTTTTTTGCTACCCAGAGTGGCCCTAGAAGGGACAGAAGACACTTTGCCTTGGAATTGAAGGATTGTGTGCAGTCGTGCGTTACCTTGTCAAATTATATGGATCATATAAACATGCTTATGGTAAGTCTGTTGCTTGGAAATCTAATTCTTACCACCGTCCTTAGTGGCGATGCAAGTCTTCTTGTTTGGAGACAACTTGGCGATCTTGTCAGTATGTCAACGGCACTTGGTCTCCACCGTCTGTCGGATGAAGATGGTCACGTTACATTCTTATCCGAAATCAAGAAGCGCCTTTTTGTACTAGTCTTCCATATCGACAAGGGGGCATCTCATTTGACTGGCCGACCTCCAGCCCTGAGCTATCGGTACACCCGCTTCCGCGTTCCTCTCGATATCGATAACGCAGCACTTATTCAGGGCAAGGAAGCCATTAAAAAAGCCATTCAAAACTTAGATTCTCGAGGCTGGAACCGAGAAGGTCACATAACCTCATCGACCATTATCCGAGCGAGGGGCATTCCTTTGCGTAATATCCGATGAAATCCTCGAGATATCCCTCGGCGACCCCAACGAGCTCAAAAGCGATCGTATCCTCTCTGTCCTCGACCGACTCCATGAAACCTGTCTCAGCCTACCCAGCGTCATCCGCTTCTCACCATCCGACGAATACATGCACACCGTCGCTGATCGAGAGCTATGGTACCGTCTCAACGTCCACCTAAGTTTCCTCGAGCAGCGCCTCACGCTCGAACGACTCGCCCACAAAATCCAAATCCTCAACGGTCAATCCATGATCGACTGCGCGCTCGAAATGCTCAAACTCACAAACCTCATCTGGGTCCAGCGCGACCGCTTTGCCGGATACCATCACGACTACGACTGGATGCTCATGTGCTGGGGCGTGCCCTCCAGCGGCGTATTATGCGTCGAGGTCCTAAAGCAGTTGAAATCACCCTCCGTGTCGGAGGGGCTGAAAATCCCGAAATCGGAAATAGTGCAGAACCTGTCGTTGCTGATAGGGTTCCTGGAATGGATTCGACCGGGTGCGGGGAACTATGCGTTGTGTAAACGGATGAGCCAATTGGTGAAGAAGATCCTGGATCAGATTCTCAATCATGTTCCGGGGAGTTCGCAGCACGATGGGGAGAATAGGACGCCCGGGTTTGAGGAGAATAAGTTTTCGGGTGTGGATGTTAATGGGATGGAGGAGGTGGATATTAATGGGCTGGATGGTGATGTGGGAGGGTTTGGGAATTTGGATTGGTTGAATGAGCTGGATTGGAGTAGAGGGCCTTGGATGAATTTGGATGGATTAACTTGAAGTATGGCTAGGAAGACTTGCCAAAATTTTGAACAGGCTGGATGAACAAGACACAATAGGGTATATTACTAGTATTAGTAATATTTCAACTGAAACTATATACTTTCAGTAATATAGAATCTAATAATAATTACCAAAGTAATCCTTAAGAATCCATTACATACTACTATAGTAGGGCATATACGAAATACTGAAAATAGTAATTCCTATACTGACATGCGGTCGTGAGACAGTTTGACCTGAAGAGGATTCTAGGATTTGGACGGAGTCGAGGAGGATCAAGGGACCATAGCTTCATTAGCAACCCATCCAGCCCGAACTCGATATCATGAAGCATAAACCTTGATAGAAAGAGGGTATGCACGAATCATTCGAAAAGAAATGATGAACAAGTGCAAGAAAGTCAACCTTCATCTCGACCTGTTCATTCTCTAGGACTCACAACACCACTCACTATATACGCCCCTTGGGCCAAATCCGCAAATATACAATGCTCTCCTGACTCCCACAAGCTCATGTTGACTCCTTAGCCAGCGTATGCATGCATGCATGTACAAGAACGCCTTTACTTACACCTCATTACATATTACCAATCATCAAATACCCATCAGTCCCCAGATATACTCACGGAACACAAATGCCAACGCCATCCCCATGCCCATCATAGACTGTAAATGTTGCCTTTTTCCGGTAGAATTGAATATTAGCGAATCATATCTTCACTATAGTGCTTTCAATGTTCGCGTCCTCTCCGCGTTCGTCACTATTATAAGTAGGACTGACTCGTGATCTTGTGGATTTGCTCGACAGATGCTCTACTTTAGCTTTTCTTAGCCTGTCGATTTGACAGGTTCTTCTTAGCAGCCCATCAACTTATTCTTCGGCCAATCATACCCCGTTTCATTCCAAGCCTAGAAACCATTAGCACGACAATCACTTCTCGAAATAAAGACCCAAAACGCACCGTTAAATTCGGATTCATATAAGCCGTCGGATGATCCTTAATATACTGTGTCGTCGGATACCCCGGCGGATCGCAAGTAAGCATCTCCTCGCCCTCTCTCTGATAAATCCGCACATAATCCACATGCATGGTTGTCGGAAACCTCAAATCCCCCATCAAGATTTCCCCCCACGCTGAACTGAACCCCAGATTCAACACCATGCTCATCGGCTCTTCGGAAGCTTGTCTCGCGCCTACATTTCCATTAGGACCGATAGCGCGCCCATCCATCATAAACGTTTGATCTTCGCCCACGAACCAAGCTATCTTGCCCTCCGATGTCCCGGGTATATACTCGAACGCGTATTTCTGGTAGGCATTGCCGTCGTACCAATTATTGTTCAGTAAAGTCGTGCCACTGATGGCTTGTTGGAAGGGACCGCCTGTATACCCGTTCATATTTGTCGTCTCGTAGTTTGGGATCTGGAGGAAATTGGTGTTGGGACGGTACCAAACGTCGAAGGGAGCAACTTGGAAACTTTGCGTTACAACGCCAATGCGGTTGGTGGGGTCGACGGATGCTTCAATGACGTCGATTTCCGGAGCGCCACGACCGGTGCCAGGAGAAGGATGGTCGGCGCCTTTGCAGGGACAGCTGGAAAGTTTTTGCCCAGGAAGCCAGGATAGTCCGTCTGGTGAGGATTGATTGGGTGTGATGCCGAGATCGCATTCGTTGTAGGTGTACGGCCAGACTCCCTCAGTGGTAGCTTTGTAGCCTGGCCGTCCGAGGTTTCCCATACTCCAAGCCCCAGGCCATAGTCCGGGTACACCGGCTGGTCCAGGCAGAGAGATGGAAACTTCCATTACTCCGCCTTTGAAGCACATCTGGTTCCAGCTGTTCAGCATCCCTGATCGGTACCCGAGGTTGTGGTTTGGGAACGCATCCAGGCGCAATTGTAATGTTCCATTGCCAGTCGTGACAGCATCAGGATCTGGTTGAATGTTAGATCCACCTCAATGAACTGCTTCATGTAACACTATTGAAGATGGGCTGGTGGCCACTGTTCATGCTCGACGTAAGAATGTCTTGGCATCCCACTCCAAGTCGTCCTCTGCCAGAAGCTACGAAATGAAAGTATTACTTACCATACCATTCCATATCTTGCGTTGCTCCATACCATATATTAGGAGCCGTCCAGAATGGATCATCACCAGGATAGAAAGTCCTCCCATCATGATTGAACTCATCGCTAAAGACCAGGTTCAAGGTGGATCCATCAAAGGTGCTCTTCCTTGTCTTAGCATTACTTGGCGTATCTGGATCCACCAAGCTTTTTCTAACGTTCTTAAAAAGAGGATATGTATTCTAGATATCATCACGTCAGCAATTTTTGATTTATATTGGTACTGATGCCATATGCAAAAATGTCGACGGACGTACTAAGTCCAAAACGTAGCTTCCGAGTAGAAATATGAAAGGTAGGAATTTCCTTACATTATTAACATGGGCCCACGCAGGACCATAATCTATGTAGCTACTATCATTGTAACTCGCGCCTGGGTATAGTGTCGTCGAGAAAGTCAAAACTGGTAGAAGGATAAATAAGCACAGCAGCCCGATGACCAAAATAATACCTCCAATTGTCGAAGGCAAAGTTCTCCGTTCCAGCCTTTCTGACCAAGATGTTTTGAATGTCTTGTCATCATCGTCCCGCGGCATGTGAAGGTCGTCATCGTCTTCTATCTCGTCATTATATAATATAAAACCTTTCTCTCCACCATAATATGGATCGAATGCACCTATGCTGTCGTTGGGATAACTTCGTTTCTCTGGATTGCCTTGAGATGCTATCGAATCTCTGAAGGGATTTCGTTCCGTCATTGGAAGAGAGACATCTGACATTCGGGCTGATAGCAGCGGCGCGACTGATCCTGAACCTCGAGATACTAGACTTGATTGCGATCTTGGATACCGGGAGTAGTCTCGACCAAGATCCGACAAAAATCTTGGTCGTTGTGCCTCTTCCAGTTGCAGGCCAATGAGTGCGGACTTCTGCCGCAGAAGTTGCTGTGGCGTACTTAAACTGCTCTTTCCACTTTTCTCGTGGACATTGTTTTGTGTATTTGCATTTCCAGCGGAGGGAATCTCTGCCGACGACGAAGAATCGCGGGGTGAAGTGCTGCCCATAAACCCACTTTTCGCTTCATCGCTAGTACTACTGACGGATGTCGTTGAGGTTGATGGGTTCAAAGGTGATGGAGTAGTCGGCACATAGGACTTCCGGTTTATGCTTAAGATGGAGGGTCGTCTCTCAACTTGTTGAGTGCTTGACAATCTGTGTGAATTGGGTCTCGGAAGATCAAGTGTAGGGCTGGGCGCTTGCACTTTGGCGGGATTCTCTGCTGTTCTTGGTGCCGAAACAGGCGTATCTGCTTGTACGGTGTTCCTGGGGGGCTGTAAATCATGCATCAAGACACTGGTTTGAGGTGGATTGGATTCTTGCAGCGGAGGCATTCTGGGCTAATGGTTCTCTGGCGGGCCAATTTCTCAAAGCTCTCAAGGACACTATGGCCCTGTAAGGGTAGAAGAATCGGCAATGCTCGTCAACAGCAGGAACAAGTTTCCGGCGACGGAGTTTCTCGTAGCAATATACAGAACATTGGGAAGTGAATATCAAATGATCGATCGAGCGTGATTCATGTACTGCCGAGCCTTTGTAGAGGAACTATCGTGACTCGCCCAACTTAAAGGCCCGCGTAGGGTAGAGCTGAAAGAATGAATGCTCAAATCGGGTGACGTAGCTATAAAACGACAGAGGAGCAATCGGATGTGCGGTATTTGAATGACGAAAAGAGTAGGAGTGCGTGATAGCGCACAGGTGATTGGCTGATAAGAGAGTATTTCCCCGGATATCGATAGCTTATCAGAAACTATTCGCGAAGTATCAAAACGACAGTGTTACTACTCACAGGAATAAGGTGGATTACTGAGGAAACGAAAGTCGCGATACTGCAAAAGAAAGAGCAGATCAGAGCAGATCAAAACCAAACAGAAACCGAGTTGGTGGGCAAGATAATGGGTGCAGGCGGCCAGTAGCACATGGATTGACTGCTTTCAACGCAACGGATAAAAAGCTCGTCTATACGACTGGTACGTACTGAACTGCAATCGTACCCGTCGAATCCTAGCCCGACGCGGCCAATGAAATGGCTCGTCATTTGAGAAACATAAATTATATGCACGCTGTCACCCAATGACGCCGCATGCAGAAAATCACCAACATTTTACTACTTTGTAGTTTTGTTATCGTCCAACACCTGCATATTGAACAGGGAATAAAAACGGAAGAAAAAGGCATCATCGACTTTCGATAAGAAGTCGATAGTAGGAGAAAGTGGCATCGACAAATGGACAACTACCTTGCACGCGTTGTTCTTTTGGTGCGTTACTGTACGGTGTACACGGTAGAAGAGAAGTAGACAGACGTCTCGACCTGGATATTTGTAAAGTCGAATGGAGGGATGAGCGATGAGGGGATGGGCAAATACGTGCCAAGCCAAGCGTACAACATCTTAAACTTCCCGATCATGCCAGGGCCCGTCTGCCGAACCGCAATACAAAGAAACTTCGACGTATTATTTCGCACTGCATTTTCGAGCTTTACACGCCACAAGCGAGTGGATCCACTGAAATCCTGGCGAACTGCATCCGGAAGACACGAAAAGTGGCTGGAGACTGGAGTACGAAGCAGCTGCGAGTTCAAGGCCTGCATGCCATTTTCTTGGACAAGTGCACGATGTATGTACGTTCTTGCATTTCTCTCGTTTGCTCTTAAAATGCTGTTAGTGGCCCCAGTCTGTGTTTCTCGTACTCCATGCCATATAAAATTCAACCCAAACTCCCACCAATTACAAGCTCGGGTATTGCTAAAAGTTACACTGATCGTCATGTCCCGCTGTCGAAAGCCGCCATGATTGTTTCCTTCCCGTAAATCCGTTCTCGTCCGAGCCCGACATGTTCGCCTCTTCGTACAGGAACGCTTGTTGTACACTCGTAAAAACGCGTAACGAAATAAATCGACTCTTAAGGCCAATCCCGTGTCAGCATATTTAGAGCCTTGAGAGCAAGGCGGGGATTGCCTGTGCGTGAATACAAGGCCAAGTTTCAATGCTGTATATCCAGTAGTGTCCGTAGCCCAGCTTGAGAACGCCGGTGACATAGTTAAGATGAATAGAAAATTCTCAACGCGAGTTCTTGCGGGCAGGAAGTAAATTTGATATTCTGGTTCATTACCGCTTCTCATGGAGGACCGCCATCTTGAGCTTCGGCCATGGATAGCTTCTGTAAACGGCCCGTTGTTGACGCCGAAGGTAGCCCGTTCTGCTTCTCCCCCTCAACGCCGATAATCTCCTTCAAGTTACTTAGTTCCTTTTGCAGATTCTTCAGGCCTCCCTGCATACCGCTCATGAGGGCAAATATCTGCCTTTGATGACTCTTCGGGAAAGTATCGATGAGGTGTTCTTCAACAGTATGAGGGCTGATGGCAGATATGGGCTCTCGTATCGCCATGGGCTTAAGGGTTGTCTGTAACGATCCTGCTGATACTCCAGGAGGCTTGTTTGGTGGATAGTGTCGCGGACGGTAGGTTGAGATAGGTGCTGTTGCTTTTGCGTCGCGACTCCTCCCCGTATTTGCAACTTGATGATCTTCCTCCTCCAAATGTCCCTGATCTGCTTCTTCGCGCGCAATTTGTGCCTGGAGCAACGAATCCATATCCTGCTCATCCGACTTCTCATGCCTCAAGGGTCTAATCGGTGGTCTCGGAATAATGGGAAGCGCTGGATAAGGACTGACGTATTGCGTCTGCGCGGAAAATGTCATCACACCCTGACCCTCCCCGAACTTTACAGCATCCCGCTTCCGCTTGCGATTCGGATCATGCATATACCTTAAAGCTCTTGCATCTTGATCACCTAAAGCGCAGACACAAACCACCTGTCAGTAAAAGTGGTGTTGTTTTGGATGGCAGGGAAGAATTGGACGCACCGACTTTCTGTATCCTCAAGCTACATCTGTTGCCCTTACTCGTGAACATGCAAGTCGCGCAAGCTCCTTGAAACCAGTTGTCCAAGACAATGCACGCAGAGAATCGGCCAAACCCTTGAGCGCAATGTGCACATGGTGGCGACATGATTCTTCCTCTCGTAGCTACCATGCATGCGCCACGCTGCTGCACTCGGGGACTCTGTGTGGACTTTTCGGGGGGTAGCTCTTGATCCCGCCGCCACGGCATTGGGCGTATCTCAGGTAATAGGCTTATGCGATCCAAAAAGGTTACTGGAGGACTAGAGGTCGCCGGCATTGACGTGTCGGAGTGGCTCTGGTGTATGACGCCATTCGAGAGGGGGGGCGGGGAGCGCGTTCGTGTGCCGGCTCCATTGGGATATTCTTGAATATATAGAGAGACTTTGTCGCTTTCATCGCGTGTCTCCATGGCGGAGAAGAATGCCGTGATGCACTCACTATGTGTGGATTTTCTAAGTTACAGGTTCAGGTATAGTGTGGATAAGCTCGAAATTAATTCTTATCGTACCCGAGCGGTACTATACTGTACCTAGAAATTCTTCAACGCTTCCCGAGAGTATGGTACTCGGGATTTATCTCACTTCTAGGCATGCATGTTGGTGGATATGTTGGATAAGTTTTTGTTTTTCATATTAAGATAACTCATCTTTTCCTCTTTCTTTCGAATTCTCTGAAATGTCATCGATCACTGCTGCGCCAAAATTACACTTATGCTAGCTAATCTACACGTATGGACTGAATAGGTAATGAGGTTAAAACATCCCCAGTTGCATTAGTTATCATCGTCAATGCCAAGGACTTTCTTCAGAGAATCCAACTCTCTGTTGAGATGGTCAATTCCTCCCTGAATGCCGCTAATGATGCCATAAATTTGTCGCTGCTTACTCTTCGGTAAGGTGTCCATCAATGAGGTCGGTGGTGTCCCCTCCTTGGTAGTTATGTTTGAATTTACCACTTGTCCTTCAGGCTCCAATGTGCTTGGCCTGTGTACCCCATTCTTCTCGAGCAATTGTTGATCGACGAATTGCTTCAAAGAGGTGATCGGAATCTGAGCTTGGGCTTGGGCTTGGGACTGTGAGTGGGATTGTGGTGTCTGGGAAGGGGCTCTTTGCTGGAGTTGTGATGCTGCGTGTGAAGCAGCTTGAGATGGAATTTGCGAGGGCATTTGAGATGGATTGTGTGTCTGTGGGAGCAGCTCCGGCTGAGGTTCCGCTTTGGTCTGCGGTTGTCCATGAGATTGGATCTCTGATGAAGGTTGAGACTGAGGTGGAGCGGGAGGTGCCGACTGAGCTTGAGACTGGGATTGAGATTGGTTTAGTGTTGCCCAGCTCCTGGAGCCATGTTTACTTGTAGAAGATTGAGGAGTATTCGTACGGGAAGAGGAACTTCTGGGGCGTGTCTCTTCTTTAGGTGTAGAAGTAAGACGACTCAAGCTATTCCGGGAAGCACTACTTCTTGTGTTGTTTACAGTTGAGGAGTTCCGCGTAACTGGTGCGTGAGCTGGTGCAGGTGAACTATTGACAGTCGCCCAAGAATTAGTGAAATGACCCAATGATGCTCGCGGTGGTCGTCCGCGCCCTCTCACAGAGCCCGAGCCTAGGCCCTGATCCCACACAGGGGGTTCGGTCCAACGTGGTGGCTCTTCGACTCGCATTCTCTTTGCCGATGGACCTGATGAATTCATGTCTTCAGCGCGATCGTCTAGATTTTGTTGGGCGGTTGGCATCTGCTGCGCCGGGGTTCGGTCATGAGTCTGGTCTTGAATTGATGGTGATGGACTTGATGCCTCCGCTTCTGTATGTAATTGTAATTAGCAATCAATAATCTAAAGACGAAGAGAGGCACTGTAAATTAGCACATACCTTCTTCATGCTTCTTAATACTGCAACGATTCGGTCTACCGCTTAATTGACAACTAGCGCATGCTCCTTTAAAAAACCCGGGCAGAGCGATGCAGGCCGTGAATTTGCCTCGACCATTTGCGCATGAGGCACAAGCCTCTGGCACAATATTTCCCCGGGTGGCAAGCAGACAACCAAATCGAATTTGTTTTCTGCGCGAATTCCCTCCTACCTCTAGTTCAGCACCTGGTTCAACTGTGTCCCTGAAAGGCAAACTCCTCTGCAGAGGCATCATCTGTAATTTTTCCTCCATACTTGCACTCGATGGATCTTTCTGTGGAATTTGATGTAGATAGGCTGGTGTGCTGTAGACATAATTGTTTTGACCAGAGCCAGAAGTAACGGCGCGTGGACCGGTAGCTCTGTCAGACGATTCTGGCTCTGGCGACTCTAGGTGTTGAGGAGTATTCATCGTGTCGCGTGGTTCTCTCTCAATGTCTGATCCTATCGACATAGGAGAAGAAGGTATAGAAGACTCGACGTCACCTTTCACGACAATAGTATCATCATCAGCGATTCTGCGTGGCATTTTGTTGTCGCATTAATGCTAAAGGTGAAGGTCGGTAATATTTTTCGAGTAGAGGATAAATTGGCTCGTGCTAATCCTTGCACTACCGGAATATGTGCTTGTGCTTATCTTATCGAGACAACTATCCCAGGTGTCCCTTCTTCTGACGAGGGATTGGGCAGTCCTCGAGGTCCTGAGGTTGGAGATTGAGGGTGTACAAGAAATCGGTTAATAAAAAGTTATGTAATGGCTTAGTTCCCCAGACTAAATTCACTGGCACTACTGTAACTTAGCGGACAGACATTGCCGATCTAGGTAGGTAAACTGGTAGTACCTGCTACTCATCATATGAGCTGAGCTAGATACTAGGCAGGCGGTTGTGCAAGTAGGTGAAGGTACCTATAGGTAGAGACAGTAGTGACTTCTGACAAGAAATCGGAACAATTGACTGGTTCGTCCAGCTAGATTATTGCTTTTAAGGAATTCAAGCAGCGACTGGTTAGCTATCGAAGGCGCTCCTCATCAGATTACGCGCGGTAATTTGAAGACTTGCTCATACATCAACTGCGTGTTACATTATCATAATCTATCGTGTCCTAGACAAAGGAAAGGGTAAAGCTGCGAATAAGCTAATATTACAAGTATGCAAGAATGTCTACTCGGTCTTGGTCTTGTCCGTACTATTCGCTGAGTCTAATCGCTCCTTCTCATCCTGAAGGTCTTTCTTTGCTTGCAAATCCCTCTCTACTTGCCATACTGCTCGCTCGAGCTCCAATTGAAGTTCGGGGATATGAAGCAACGATGCAATGCGTGATCCATCGGACTCCTGGAGCAACATCCTTTCAATATTAGAGGATTTCGGAGACTTTGATTTAGGATTGGTCTGAGGGCCAGACTTAGATTTTGGCAGCATTTGTCGAGCATATAGCTGATCTAATATCTTGGACGGCTGCTTCGTAATTAATTGTTCATTCAAGAGGAACTCGATGTGTTGCGATCCTCTTAGAGCCTTCCAGTGGCTGTATGCTCTGAAGCACAGGTAGAAGAAAGGTAGATTAGGGATTCTGGTTAGATTAGCTTATATCAACTCTTGAGTATCGAGGAGTACGTACAAAGGAATTAGGCCAAAGGGCGCAGCAATGGGTAGTCCGGCAATAGAATATATCAGTCTAGACTTGTGAAGCTTTTGCCTCTCCGTGGCCAATGTCCTTAAAACCTCTACAACGCTATCTTGCGGTAGAACAGTTGACGGAAATAGAACCTCCACCTGTTTTTTGTTTCCTAATTCTTCTGCTTCCTTACGCGTTGACAAAGGGGGAATTGATTTCAACCCCCATTCCTCATATGGTATCCTTTGGAACGCTTTGTTCCCAAGATCTACAACCTTTCTCTGCCATCCCGATTCCTTCTTTTCCCAACCTGCCCATAGGGTACTCGCTCTGCTGGTCGCCTTGTCCAGTAAGGATGTATTGTTTTTAGCTGTAACGACATTCAAACGCTGGCAGTAGATGAGCGTTCGATGCGTTGAGACAGGCAGTAAGAAGAGGTGCATTCTCGTTCTTTGGCAGGAACAACAAAAGAGTACTCGGTCTCAATTAGGACATTTCTATCTGCAGACTGCGGGGTTTAGTGAATGTTGGGTTTCGAACAGCGCAACGATTCATGTGCTGGAAAGTTTCGTAGATTGGCTGGTACTTTGCTTTTTTTGTCTTTCGCGCTTAACCTTACTGCCCGCGCTTCATGAGTAGTCGTAGCTGTAGCTGTAGTCGTGGTCGCGGTCGCAGTCGCAGTAGGATTGAAGCAATATACTCGATAGCGGGACATGTTAGAAAAAGTAAGAAAAAGTGAAAAATACCACTAGAAACTTGGAAGAGTAGCCAATGACGCACAGTATGCAAATGGCGCTTCGTAGTGTACAGCCTCAGAGGCTTCTCCAAGTACCGTATCGTATTTTAGTGGAGACGGGAAAACGAAACGAAAAGCTCAAGAAAGGGCTGTCGAATTTCCATAATCCTAGCCCAACCTTAATTGGCGACAGAAGAGGTTAGACCGGCAGATCCATCTCTGCTTGTTCTGACTACCTACAGTCAACTGCAGTTCTAACTGCAGCCGCAGATTTTCCAAAATTCCAACCATCATCTTCAATTCATTACGCTCATTACTTCATCGTTTTCTTAGATTCTTCTTCTTTTCACTGCTTCGTTATACCTAATTTAATTCCCTTTGTTTACTTACCATGCTCAGATAAAAGGAGAGGTCAGCCGCGAGTGAAGCGTCGCTCAGGGTTGCTCGATCGCGTGCGGAACTGGATTACAACACCAATCTCACTGCACGACGTTTGTAGGAATATCCTAGTACCATGGCAACGTCGGTCCAGCAGCTCCCACGGACCTCCACCTCAGGACTGGGTCTATCGGTGGAGGGTTATCACAATTTGCACCACGACTCCCTGACAGTCCCGCTGCGAAAATACTCGGATTCTTCGACCTCAGGCTCGACCGACCATGTCGCAATGAAAGGGAAGAGAAAGACTGGTTCTCAGCGGCGCACTCGTCCGAAAGCAAACTCATCCGCTTCTCGAAATACCCACAGCACTGAGCACACCCAGTCAACAAATAGCACTCAAGCGGAGAATCGCGCTGCACAACGAGCCGTACGATCACTTCCACGTAGGTCCATAAGCTCGTGTTTAACAGCTTGAGATATATACTAACCCATCCCTAAGCCTGGATAGCTTCCCACGAAGACGGAGATGATCTAGTTCCCGTGCATCCGCTTCCCGCCCCCTCGCGAATCCAGTCAGCCCAACCCAGTTCCGCCCCAGCTCCATTGGCAAGGAGAATATCGCATGATGGATACGTGGATCCTTACGATGATGTCCAAAATGCTATCGCTGACAAGAAGGTTGAGACAGGCTTCTTTGGTGGATTGCGGGAACCTGTTCGGGGAAGGAAATGGGATCATGCTCGAGATGATGATCCTGTAATCATGAAATCCGGCATAAATCCCAATGCGTCCCCTTGGCGAAATTTTATCAAGGCGTCAGCCTATGGATCTTCGGAAACAGAGGACAGTAAACTCGTTGATCAAGAATTCCTAGATAATCTTACTCCTGGCTATGATAGACCATGGCGTGGTGATTTGGAGAAGAATGGTGATCAGGATCCAGTGTCTGCGCTCTTGTATAGCAAGAAAAGGAGGAGGACTCTCATCAGACGCGTACAAGTGAGTGGTTGCTCTTGCTTAATCTTCAGTATCTGGCCCCCAACTGACTTTTTACAGCATACTCTTCTCATGAATCCTTATGTGCCCCTTATTTTCCGACTTATTGTGCTCGTAACATCTGTCATCGCTTTAGGCATAGCGGCTTCTGTTCATCATCTCTCTAATTCCTACACATATGCCCAAAGTCCCTCTACTACTATGGCTATTGTTGTTGATGTGGTTGCTATACCATACACTTTATACATGATATGGGATGAATATACAGGGAAACCTTTGGGCTTAAGGTCGCCAAAAGCCAAAATTCGACTCGTTCTTTTAGATCTTTTTTTCATTATTTTCGAAGCTTCAAACTTGACATTAGCATTTGATGCATTATCTGATGACACCGGAAGCTGTAAAATTGGCAATAACGGATACAATGGTGTAATCTGCCACAGACAGAGAACGCTCTGTGCGATAATCATCTTAGCATTGTTCGGTTGGGGCTTGACTTTTGCAGTCAGCATTTTCCGGTATGTTTCAAAGCCATCCCCGTGAGTGTTTATTCGTATACTGACTATTGTTTCAAGCCTTGTGGAGCGTGTGGGTGGTCGAGAGGAGGCTGAATGAAGACTTCAGCCGTAATGTCTCCGGACAAAAATATTTCCTACGATTGGAAAGGGTGTTTCATAAGCAAGGCGTTCGGATGTATATCGATAGGGCAGTATAAAATTAGAAAATCAGTTAGTTTGTACATAAGGCATAATATATAAACCTATGTAGTCAGACAAAAGCTAGAACTTTGGTCTCAACTTTTACACTCTTGTCCAGACGTTACAGCCCCCAACAGCATGCGCAGAGGTTAACTCATAGCAAATGTCCCTATCGACATCGTGTGCTTATGTTCGCCGCTTTGTCTGTGCTATATCCTGCGTGTTGTTGGCAGCCTTAGCATTGAAGTAAACAGGCCTTTCTGCTGCAAATTTGGAGTACGGAAAGCGCTATGAGCATTCATTCCCCAAAACAAAGAAACTCACCACTTATGAATTTGGCGAATTAATCTAACTTTGTTGTCGCTGTTCGTGCAACACGTTCATGCACGAGAGACAAATCGTGGATCGTTGTCAAAAGCCTAAAATAGAAAGAAGTGTCTGAGCTCTACAGTAGAACATTAGAGCATATGCACGCTGATTAGGAACGCTTATCTCGGCCCCGCCGCATTTTTTAATGGCCGTCGCATGCGGCTTGACGTTTTGCGTTGGATACTTTCTCTCGTTCCGGATGCGGTATAACTCTACCATTTAAGTTTATCAGATCAAGCAATTGAGATTTGAGTTATGCTCATATGAGCACGAGCTTTTTATTTGTTTACACGAGTAGGTTCTTCGACTTGACAAGCACGACGTCTAGGACTGAAGAGAGACTTCTGAAGGAAAAGAAAGGTTGGTTGGTTGCGTACGGAGTATAAACAGGCGGGGTGCGGAACACCAAACAAGAAACTGCTCAGCTGCTTTATGGGACGATTCTGCGGACTTCGATCAAGGGAAGGGATAGTTGATATATCAGGGGGACTTTCACCGAATGCATCGCGATATTTGGCTCACGGAACATCAGACTGGTCGTTGCGGAATACAAAGATGCGCATCAAAGGAACAATGCGACCAAACCATAATTCGTGACAATGGCGGATAAGAGCTCACTCAGTCGTCTTCAGAGCAATGATCAACTCATGATGTCGAACGGCGGAAGCTCTCTCAGCATGGATAACGGTTTGCACGGGACGGATGGGATGCTCAAGATTGGGCGCTTTAAATTTAGAGGAAAAACGGACAACCTACCACAGTTTGTGACTGTCCACATCACATCCAAATACGATCGTACTGACATTTCCTCGACAGAGACTGGTGGGTCGCATCTACTGCCATACCTTTGATTGCTGCTACGATTGGGCCCTTAGCCAACGTTCTCTCGATTTCCGCGTTGGTAACAAGATGGAGAGCTGACCTGCCTGATAATGGCCAGCTACCAGGGGGCGCCGATGAGAATGGAGTCGGAATACCGGATCCGCAATGGTGGGCACCCAGTGTCTTGACTATAGAAAATTTGCTAACTCCAGTGTAAGGGAAATCATTCTCAATGCTGTGTCACTGGCGTGTGGGTTTACGGGGAATTTCTTCTTGTTGTTGAACTTCACACGGAGGGTCAGATATATCGTAGCCTTGCCTTTGTCAATAATATTTTGGTATTTCGCTACAGGTATTGTGAGTAACTTTTGATATAGCATAGGATAAACTAACACGCATGATTCTAGCTTATTGGTATCATAATCGCAATGAATCAATACGTGCCGCCTATTCGCCCAGGCCAGACATACTCTCAGGGCTTTTGGTCCGCAATCATTGCTGCTACCCTATACCTCATTGGTTCGATGATTCTCATGATCAATATGATGGGTTACTTTCTCGGACACTACCCACAACATTTTGAACTTGACGATGACCAGAGAACACTGATCCTACAAACTATGATGTTCTTCATCTGGCTTGCTGGTGGGGCTGGGGTTTATGAAGCCGTCTGCGGTTTTTCATATGCGAATGCCCTCTACTTCTGCGATGTCACAATTCTGACCATCGGCTTCGGAGACTTCGTGCCTAACAATTCCCTTGGACGAGGATTACTCTTTCCTTACTCAGTGGTTGGGATCATCTTCTTGGGTCTCATGATCAACAGTCTGCACAAATTCGCCTCTGGTATGTCTCAGGAGAAGATAGTCAAACAGCATGCCTTGCACCAGAGGGAAGCAACCGTGGGGCGTACTGTAACTAGCGAGAATGAACTTCGAGATCGTCTAGGCCTACCACGAAGAGCTGAACGTCGGCTTAGCAATGTTGCAGCACCATCAGGCGGGATAAGTCGTCGCTCTTCTCTCGATCGGTATGGTCATTTCGCTGTCCAAGGACGAACTATTACGTTCCGAGAGAAGAGGGTTAAGGCTTTTGGTAGCGGGGGGCGGGGTGGAGCTGGAAGAACATACGCACCGCAGGCTCCTCTCAATCGAGATGCCAAACTTCTGCATCGAGCGGACCAGAAATCTCCTCGTGTAAAATCTATCAAGCGTCGAGAGAAGTTGATCTTGCTTAGAGAAGAAAAGGACCGTTTCGAGGCTATGCGCGAGATCCAAAGTAATGTCAGGAGATTCAAACAGTACTATGCTTTATCCATGTCTGTCATTGCTTTCCTTGTTTTATGGTGTGGGGGTGCAGTGGTATTTTGGCGGGCAGAACAGAGAGAGCAAAGTTTGACCTACTTTGAAGCTCTATATTTCTGCTACGTCTCTCTACTTACCATTGGATATGGAGACCTGGCGCCCAAGTCCAACGCAGGAAAACCCTTCTTTGTCGTCTGGTCCCTAGTTGCTGTGCCCACAATGACGATTCTCATCTCGGACATGAGCTCCACAGTAGTCGCAGCCATTAACCGCGGAACATTTACACTAGCAGACTGGACCATCATGCCCAAAGCAGGAGTCTGGCATGACTTTCTCCAAAAGCATCCCAGGTTGCGCAGCTGGCTCGAACGCAAAACTACCGAGCGAAACGCCAAGAAGAGAATCAGACAAGGTTTTGAACTACAAAATCCGGACGAAGACCCATCTACCAATTCCCCCACAACCGACGAACCTTCTCTTGCCCTTGGTAGACTCGCAGAGGTGATCGAAGAACCGGTTGAGCAGACCGAGCACGATTTAGCGAGGAAGTTGGCCCTATCTATCAAACGCGTAGCCAACGATTTGCGGCTGGAGAAACCGAAGAAATATAGTTATGAAGAGTGGGTGGAGTTTACGCGGCTGATTAGATTCAGCACACAAAGTTCGGAAGAGGTGAAGAAGGAAGAAGAAGAGGAGGGTCTGGTTGAGTGGGATTGGATTGGTGAGGATAGTCCGATGTTGGCGGATGTTAGTGAGAGTGAATGGGTTTTGGATCGGTTGTGTGAGAGTCTGAATCGGTATACTAAGAAGCAGGGGAGAGCTGTAAGTTTTCTTTTCTGCGCCCTGGCTGGTTTGAATCGATGTGCTTGGGAAGATGTATTACTAGGTGCTAACTACGATACGGAAGCAGAGAGATCACGAGCGTCCCTTGCGACATTTCGACGAGAATGAAATGTTACAAAAGAGCAAGCCGCAGACGCATAGTCAACTCCATTACCCGGCGCACCCGGGACGTAGAACGCCAAGTCCGGAGCTGAAACGAGAATCAGGAGACGGGATTAGAGAGCGTGTGGTCTTTCAGAGGGCTGGCTCGCTTGGGCTCTCCAGTCGCAGAAGTGATGACGACAGTGCGGAAATAGAAGCAGAGAGAGCTACAACTACTAGTGCAAGAGGAAGTAAGACGGTTATAGCTGATGATGAGATTGCGAGTACCATCGATGATCTTGATGCAAGCAGCAGTCCTCAACTGTGTGAGCAGTTTAAAGGAGATGAAGTCCAGGAGTGGGCGTCAAGGATGCATGAAAGGGACGCTAGGTTATAAGAGGGCTGGGGAGTCGGAGCTGCATATTGGTGTATTTATGGGTGATCGGAGTGTATATTCTGGGCATTTTGAGGATTCTTATTATTTGGGAGCATGATGGTTGGAAGCTCTCTCCATGTTGATATTTATGGATGGTTTATGAACATGTTTATGAGATATATGGGGTCGTATCTATATTGTTGATGTGGACGAAGTATGATATTAGCGCGAGGATGGTGTCAATATAATGGAAAACCTTCAAGTGGTATTCATACTCATGGATATTTTGACGATTTGGTGACAATACACAAGGTGAAGAACATGGCCCAGAAGAAGCTCTCCCTGAAGCAAGAAGTGATTCATTCCCATAAACTGCCTCAACATCACTAGTCCAATGCTCCTGAACCCCAGCTCTCAAACACTTTTATCCTAATCAAGGTTCCTGCAAGCCACCTCAGATTTAAAGGTCAGTGGTACCAGTGGCAATCAAATCCAACCAGGCAGCCAATCTAAAATCACATTCATTGTTAGCACGAATCCATAAACAAACATCTCGACAGATTGTAAGTAGAAGGGAAAGGATAAACACATACCTGTACCCAGCCTTCGCAATCTGCAATTGCACCACGGGAATCGCCGCCTTATAGTAAGCCCCAGACAGATCTCCACTCTCCACCGCAGCCACACCCTTGGGAAGCACGGTGCTGCACACATAAGCATTGCTATCACTAGCCCAGACCATGGCCGACGAAACGGGATCGCTGATATCCGCGGTGCTCGCCCAGCTACTCTTGGCGGACTTGTACGTGCCGGTCTTGATAGCAGTGGTGAGCGTCGCGGCCCACGATTTCGCGTCCGCGAGCGAGTACCCGCCGACGTATTGCTCAGGGATGGCCGTGTCCCAAATCGAGTGCAGGTTCGTCGTGGCGCCGTTGTACGTCACTGAAATGGTGTTCCCGCCGACGTCGAGGTTCTCGTCGTGCAGAGGTTGGTGGATGTCGCCAACGAACTAGATGGGATGGGGGTGAGCTTGGGACGGGGAACTTGTGCTTGTGACCAGGAGGGGAGAATGAGGGTGAGAAGTGTTTGCTTCGTTCGAGTCGCCCAGACTCCCTGATAGAAACGAGGATTTGTGGAGGTTCCGGAGTGGGAGACTGGATAGAGAGATTCTAGACATACGTGGATGATCATCTGGGGAGTGTGAGTGAATATCTTCTTAGTGTTGGGTCAGGAGGGGGAACTTACCTTAGCAGCAATGGCTAGGTTAGCGGCACTTGCGGTGCCTTTTTGGAGAATTGCAGTCTAGATATTTCATTATTATGTTTCCTATTGCCGGAGTGACGTTCAAACTCACGTAGTTGTTGATTGCACTGACTACACACCCAGTGGAACCACAATCTCTGGAATACTCGACACCGCAGCCTAAAGATTTCAATGTTAGATCCGTTGCTTCAAAGTTTGTGCTAATGCTTTTCAAGTAGTAATGACTCGAAGGGATGCCTCTGCTGCTGGGAAAGTCTGCACTACATGTTGGAACTCACTTGATGGTGGGCTGTCTTGAGCATCGATGTAGTGGAAGGGAGCTGAGAAGCTACCGGCAGTGGTATAACGGTATGAGTCGGCCTGTGACGATGTTAGGCTTCATCCCATGCAGGACCATTTGTAGAGGAAACGAACCCAGGTAGCAACAGTTGCTAGGTAATCTGTGCTGGTATCACTTAGGATTTTTTGGAAGTATGTCTTTGTCGCCGGGGACACTTCGAAACTATCAGTATAAAGTCATACACAGATTCAAGATGGACGAAGTCTCCATACCAAAGTTGGTGGCAACATATCCCACAGTGTAATGGCCCAAGGTACCCCAAGCATAAGTGCTTGGAACACCAGCGGCGACAAGAATAGCGGCACAAGCTTGGAACTTCATGATGTCACTTGTCTCGAATATTTGAATAGGAGTATGAATGAAGTCGAGAACTGCAAGAATGAGCTGGTCCTTTTAGAAACCAGGAAAATTCAATATCTTTATATATTCCCAAGGACTCTCCTGTTCCATCACCACCCGTCAACGATGTCGGGGACCCCTCCATCCAATAACCTCACTCAATGCACCTTCGATGATCCCCGCCTTCCAGAGGCTGTTCTCAAACAGGCAGGTACGCATCATATCCCACCCGCCACCAAAAACATGCTCGACGAATAAGAAGCGACGAAGTCAGAACGTCCGCAAAAAAGAAAGGTCAACAGGACTGATTAGATAGTGTCGGGGGTGGCCGTCTGCCGGCAGCGCCAGGTACAATACGTAGGGGAGAAAACAAGGATCAGAAAGGTTTGGGTAGGTGGTAAAGGGCTAGGGCATGAGTGGCATGCCAAGACATCGCCAGCAAACAAGCTTCTTCTTCTAGAAGGAACAAATCTATGCATGATAGGACGGAAAAATAGCCACCTTCCGAATTGTCATCGCAGTCCGAAGAGCAATATCGCAGACGGTCGATATAAACGGACCCAAGGTTTAAAAGAGCTGTTGCATGGTGGTTAATGGAGTCGTGGTGGTTGTGCCAGCTGAAGATTTGACTGCCGCTTCCCCCACAAAAGGTCCATGCAGGTCATTCTGATAAGCGATTGAGTGACAAGGATTGGATTTAAATACCCAATTGTGATGGACTGCCTCGGGGCGTGTCCGATAATCGTGACTATAATCTGGCATTTTATCTGCAACCATCTGTTGATGTTACCTAAGAGCTGCGGAAAGGGCCTGCTTTTTGCTAGCCCACCACCCGCAGCCACCTGAAATTGACCAAACACATTCTTTTCCGTGAGCAGAGGGTTCCAGGTTGCTTGTCCACGAAAGATGGAGACATCTTACCCTCGGAGCTGGAAAATTTTTTCCATATGTTGTATCAATCTTGACTTGTGATTATCCTACATAGCCCACTTGATGCACGCCATACTATTGAGACGGAGTATCTTTCCTGCAAACGCCCAAATTGTCGCCCAAAAATGCCCACTGATAAGACCATGTAGATAGCTTTTACTCTTCGTCCATCTCGACATCGCTCCCTTTCCTCTTTTTTGACTTCTTTTCCTTCTCCCCGCCAGCCTCCCTGTCCCGTTTTCTCTTCTTCTTTTCTTCCTTCGCCCCATTCTCCGCCGGTGCCTCGAACTCCTTCTCTCTTTGCTTCTTTTTCGCCGCATTCTTCTCGTTCTGTGCCTCCATTCTTGCTTCCCGGTCTTGCCTGTCCTTCGCTTGCTTGCTCAAGAAATATTCTCCACTTTCGATTTGAAGGTCCACCTTGCTCTTCTCTTGTGGTGGCGGGAATGGCGTGTAAGTTTTCTTGCTCTTGTCCGTAACATTTCTCGGCACCCTTCTCTTGCTCAAATTTCTCTTCTTGAATTGTGGTAAAAATCGATCCCAGCTCTCGCCTGCTAACTCCGGGTCCTTCGCCAACTCTCGCTTGATCATTAACTCTTTGATGTGATAAATAGGATGGATGTTGGCCATGCAGTCCTCGATGATTCGTCGGACCTCCTTCAGTCCCTTATAAGGTCCCATCGCCGACACAGTATTTCCTTGTACCAGTAGATAGCATTCGGTGAGAAGTTCCAATGCTTTCAATGTGCTACCGTTGGGACCCAGAATTCTCTGCCGTCTCTTCACGAACCGTTCCTTGTTCCGCACCAGGTTGCGAATCTTGATAATGTCGCATGCTACACCATCTTCCAATATCTTAATCGCTTGTGGTGCTGGCACACTTCTTGCAAGTAGTTTGATGAGATCGCGCGCATTCAAAATCGAAGCTGGATCGTATGTCTTTCGGGTTGTCTTGACAGTCATGGAACCTTCGCGCAAGTCGAGAGTCGCAGCAATTCCAAATTTCTCAAGCGACTTCATGATTAGTGGCCAGACAGTCTTCAGATAGACCTCGCGATATTTGGGGAAGAGTGTAGCAAAGGAAGATTCCTCTGCGAAAGTGCCTCCTGCATTGTCGTCGGGAGTGAAAGCTTCAATCTAATTGGTACTGGTCAGTTACGTCCTTGGAAGGAAGTCATGAAATAGAAATTGGAGGAGAGAATAGACCGACCTTCCACTTATCAATATCATCCGTATCCCACGGCTTATCCTTCTTGTATGTTGAAGGCATTTTGAACAATGGGTGGTGAAGTTATTATAGCTTCTGAAATTATTCGGTGATCTACCAAAAAAAGTTATGGCAGAATATTTTTTGACAGTGGCAGTTTCGTCTGGCTCACGTATTGGTTTCTGATTAGTACGGTTGAGTAGTAGCGTGAACCACGCATAGTCATCATGTGATAGAACATCACGAGACAAAGCTCAAAATAACCCTTTCGGAAGGATTACCCCTGACACCGCTCCGAACCGAAAAAGGTTTCGACTGTTTTGTTCATTGACTGATTAACCTTATCGCATGTACGAATTCGTCATCGAGAACGATTTCTTCCGACCTTCCCGTTCATATCGGCCATTATCTAAGAAGCTATCAGCTGAAGATCCTCTTCCGCGACTACTAGTCGGCTTCGCTCCATCGAACATCGTAGGATTTCGATTACCCACAAGCGTTACTCCATTCATGCCGCTGGAATTCTGAGTCGTCTCATCCTCCATAATCGATAGCATACTGATGTGGATGGATGGCTGATCAGCTTATCACGGGGCGCAACGCGGATCGCAGCTGGGGTTCCGAAAATAAATTGTATGAATACGCTGGAGTCTGCACACGAAAACCGTAATCTTAAACCTCGATCTCAGGGGTAAACTAGCAGCGCCCTTGAGGGGCTTAGTTTCAAGGTATTTTCATTGGTCAGCCTTGTTCTAGCAGTCGAGATTGTTTATCGAATGCCGATTACTGTAGAACTAAATTTGATCCACCCAAGCTTCTACGGAGCATGAAAGTGGAATTGGAAGTGTCCAATGTCAGTATCCAAGTCAGTAAAGAGAAACATTCAAGCGACTTTTGCATATCCCTGTGCCTGTGCCGTCTTCGCGTTACGGCTCTCTATCGTCGGTCAAATCAGATGGGATAAACTGCAGGTACAACTCCAACTCCTACACTATACGAATACCTCGTACTTGGAGGAGCCAGTGAGCTAGAGCAAATGCTACCCACGATGCATTAACGGAAGCAAAACCAACTGTGTGTATACCGGA
>LLKJ01000523.1:0-51321 GCA_002242865.1 Clarireedia sp. CPB17
CCCCCAACAACACCAAATTCGCCACATTCATACACGCCATAACCAACCAAATCAGCACCGCCACCCCCGCCGCAACCCAATGATTCCTCATCTTCGTCCCCGCACCTCTCAAGCCCTCTTCATCCTCCCCCCCCGCATCCGGCCCCGCACACTGCACCGTCATGAAGCGATTCCGACAAGTGAAATAGATCAGCGGCGCGGAGATAAACGGCAACGTAATACTCAGCGCGACTTGACTCGCGTTCAGCGCGGCGGAGAGCCCTTCGCGTCCCACGGCACCCGCGATGATGATGCTCGGCGTGATCGACAAGCTGCGCGTGAGCAGCCGCCGCAGCCACGGGCGGATCGACCAGTTCAGCGCGCCTTCCGAGACCATTTGTCCGGCGATGGTGCACACGATGCCGGCGGAGGTGCCGGAGAGGAGCAGCGCGAGGGCGAAGATGGTGCCGGCGGCTTTGGAGATGCTGGAGACGAGGAGGTCGTAGATGCCGAAGAGGTCGGCGGTGGGGGCGGCGGGGTTGTTGTAGAGGGAGGCGCCGGCGACGATTAGGATGGCGGAGTTGACGAAGAGCGCGAAGGTGAAGAGGCAGAGCGCGAGTTCGGCGTATGAGTATTTGAGGCAGAAGTTGATGGCGGGGAGGGAGGGGTGGTACGGTTCTTTGGAGTTGAGGGTGAAGTCTTCTTTTACGAGGTGGTTCTCTTTGTCGTAGGCGAGGAGGCGCGGTTGCACGATGCCGCTGCCGAGGTAGAGACTGTGGGGCATGACGGTGGCTCCTAGGATACCGCATGCTTGGTAGAGTCTGATAGGTGTAAGTATGCTGTGGGGGCAGGGGAGAGAAGAAGTATATACCCTCTGGATTGTACAATAGCTTTAGATGGTAGGTAACCCCGGAAGACTTCTCCTACAGAAGTATCCTGAATGAGCGAGAGTTGTATGCAGAAGCAAACAACCACACCCAGCACCAAAGCCGCGACAAAGATCTCGAAATATCGTAATCTTTTCATTTCACCATTTCCAGGATAGAAAATGAGAAGAATTAGAACATCGAGAATGGACAAAGCACAGCCAGCAACCAGAGGTATTTGAGGTATCAGAAGATTGATGGCGATAGCTGTACCAATCACTTCGGCGATGTCTGTAGCGATTATCTATACTTTGTCAGCCAAGCAACGGAATCGAGGAGGAAGTCAACATACAGCTCCTTCAGCCATAATGTATAGAGCTATGTTTAGCCATTTCGGCAGGTGTGCTTTACATGCCTCAGCGAGGTTCAACCCGCTGACAGTGCCAAGCTTAATGCAGAGACTCTGCAAAAAGATGGCAAAAACATTCGACATGAGTACGATGAACAAAAGTCGAAACCGGAACGTTGCTCCAGCAGCAACATCCGTAGCGTAATTTCCTGGATCAATATATGCCACAGAGACCTGTGCACTTCCATTAGTAAAAATTTCGTACCTAGATGTAGACGGTGGGTGCTGAGACAACATACCATGAAGCCTGGTCCGATAAACTTGGCAAATTTGATCATCACTTGCTTGAATTTCAAGAGTGATTCTTTAGGCATATTGAGATATTTCTCGATATGTCCGTTTTCACCTCCACCTCCACTTCCACTGCTTCTCCTATCACTGACGTCCGACGTCTGGATGGATGGTCTTACCACGTGACCATTCTTTCCACCCTCTCCACCGCCTCTCTCCTTCCCTCCTCCTCCCCCACCACTCCCCTTCCTATTCACAGAGCGAATACCCTCTCCCGTATCCTCCATCAAGTCGTTAATATTTTCGACTCCTTCATCCTCCAAACTTCTCCTCAACGCCCTTCCATTGGCCCTCCCGATCAAATCCTCTCTCGTCGTGAGATCATTGGCCAGCGCATTCGGATTCTGATTATATCCATCCCCCTCCAACGGCTCATCAGTTCTCGACGGACAATTCATGATTCTTCTTCAGACGTTATGTGCTTCGTCTCATTTAATCCAAACGTTCGTCGACCGAGGTTTTGATGTTTGCGCCACAATCTGCGCCTTCCTATTCTTTGCGTCGTGCTAAAGACGTCACTATATGGTTGGTTGTTCCGGAAAGTCTTTATCCGGCAGTTGGTGCACCGAAATGGGTATCGATAGCGCAGGTACAAAAAGAGTTGCTGACGGAAAAGTTGATGGAAGTACTTTGTTATAATGAAGGCGAGATGATTCACTCTGCAAACAGTAGGCGCAATCAATTACCTAATGCCATTCGACCGAAATAGCCTTACGTAGAAAAAGTAGAAAACTAAAGGAGGTTCAAAAATCCGGGGAAACGTAACTCTTTAATAGGGAAAGTACAAAAAAGGTATATGATGCGTATGTATTTTTGCCCATCCGCAGTGTTACTCAGAGAAACCTATTAAAAGAGCAATGATTCGTCAGACGTGGCAGAGAGCTGAAATCTAGACTAGAAAGCCGGGACGACTGAGATCTAGGTTGTAACGCTACGGCTTTTCCCGATTATCGGAGCCGTTGACCGTTGATTGATCTATGCTTTGAGCATGAAATTCACGACTTGGGACAAAGTGAGACGAAAGAAACTTGGCTTCTGAGTATCGACCCATCACATGTAAGGTGTATCGAACGGTGAGGATAAATGCTGGGTAGCCAAGCACCATATGTTTCGGTCCAACATGTGTTCATTGCACTCAAGCACCTACCAGATGAGAACAGCCAACACAAATAGTCAAGCGCGCTAAGCCAACAACTAGACCAGACATATTGTGATAGAAACGTTCAGAGACACCAGACTCCCAAAGAAGGAAAGAAGGAAAGAATAGGAAACGATACTTCTAAACCGAGGCTATGGCGTCTCGAATCCTAGCGGTAGCGAGAAATACGACGGATTTCGGGTTGGAAAGCATGTTGTCCCCATCCCAGATGCACGCAGAATCCAAAACGGTTTAAGAATAAGTTTTGCTATTGCTATTGTACCAAATAATATGTCTATATCAAAAGCCTGATTGATACGCAAATCAAGCCCAATGGTATGACCAATATGCAATTTACCAACCCAGGATGTAGTCTCCTCTCTTTTCCTTTGAAGAGACAGACACACCAACGCCGAGTGATTCATGCAACGCCATGCGCATAAAGACATCTGATAACTGTCCTGTTTACAAAACGAAATATCCTTACTTGGGTTCCGATTGGTCAAGCCACGTGTAGGCCTTTTGTAGTGCCTTTTTCTCCCGGCCATCATCTTCGAGAACCATAATCCAGTCTCGAATCTGTACGTTGCGGCCCTTGTCCCCATCCTCTCGCCAAGCGCCCATTCTACGCACACCATCCGCTGTGAGTTTTTCCGGTCCAGTGCTTGCTGCTGGGCTGCTAGCACCGCCAAGACCTTGTGTTATGATTCTACCTGGAGTGCTTGTACCACTGCCACCACCACCACCACCACCACCACCACTACCAGCTGTCATCCAAGAATAATTCTTCTTCTTGCCAAACAAACCACTTCTTCCACCCAAGAATGTCGTAGTAGTCACATTAGCAGCGGCATGACTTGCTGCTTCGCTAACCTTCGCCTCGGCTTTCTTCTTTTGTTCTTTCTTCGTAGGTGCCTTATCTAAAAGATCCGGAGCAATCGAACCAGGCGTACCAGGAACAACAGAACCAGCGCGAGATCCCTCACCATTCTCTCGAGCCCGACGTTTTCTCAGTCTGGCCTCTTCTGCATTGCGCTCCTTGTTTGCATGTGTTCGCAGAGCAGCTGCAACCTCGTTCGAAAACGATTTCGGCTGTGCCTTGGAAGCGTCTGATACGGGTGTTGGTAATCTATTTGCATTTGAGAGCGAGCCTTGGCTTCATTAGCTTGAACTGAAATGAATTGCTCAAGTAATACATACGCTTGAGAGGGTTGGTGAGAGGGCTGACAGCACTCTCCCATCCGCTCCTTGGAGCACCGTCAACCACAACACTACTTTGCGTAGCGCTATTTGGAACTGCAACATCTATCCACTCGTCCCTGATTTGACCATGTGAGTTCATCTGCCTTCCTTTAGTCAACTTGGTTGCGTCCTCCAACAAACCACGAAGACGGTGTTTTGTGGCAATGGACATAAGTGCGAGTTGGTCAACCAGGAGTGAATCAAGTGGAATAAAGGTACCACTTGTAGCCGATATGGCTCCATTTGGTCCCACAGCTGTTTGTGTTTTGACGGTAGGGTTTGGGAAATTTTCTGGTAATTTCATAGTGCCCATTTTGCCATTACTGTCTGTGTTTAAGGTGAGGCCATTATCCTGAGCTATCTTCTCCATTCTTTTATGTACGTTCGCCACGATCAAAAATGGATTGTTCAATTCTCTCTGCCTCGAAACCGCAAGATTACGGGCCGCATCGTGCCACGCTTTATCAGCCGCCTTTTTGTCGAACTCTTCTTGGGATTTTGTGTTCGGTGCTTCGCCAGGCTGATTCGCAGGACCTGAGCCATAGAAGGAACGTTCATCTCCAGGAGGAAACTGAGTAAAGCTGTGACCTGTTGAAATAGTGCCTGATTGTGATCCTGAAACCTGCGAATTGAACGATGCATTGTATTGTTGGAAAGTGTATAACTCCTCCTCCGCTAGATCGATACCAGTCCCTCCCAATACGTCCATCGGATCCATACCGTCAACCTTAGATCTGTCCACTGGTCTTGAAGGTGGACCCATTACACCACCAGGCTGTTGTGGCATCTGCAACGAGAAATTATTGAATTGATTTGGCGCCATATTACCTGAATGTTGTTGTTGAGGCTGGCCAGGAAAAGCTAGAGGACTAGGTTGCGCTTGAGGTGGCAGCGCACCTGGAGTTGGTGGCATGCTCAACGAAGGCGAAGGCGCATTTAGCCCGTTCGAATACGGTGTATTATAGACTCCCTGAGGGATTTGCACAGTCGAAAAGTGAGGAGAAGCTACAGCCGAAGGTGGACCAGAAGCTCCAGGACTCATTGCGTATGGCGACTGGACGTATGGCGTACCTGGTTGAGGTGACGGATTGGGCGATAGTCTTTGTCGTTTGTGCGGCTGTAGCGAAAACTGTGGATTTGATGAAGGTGAGGTCGCAGGCTGCGGGGGAGAGAATGGCCTCTGCGGCATCGCATATTGCTGCTGTTGCTGTGGTTGCGCCATGATTCAAATCGTGCTGGTTATAACTGCCTGTATTCTCCTGTCTTCCGTCACGAAGCAGGCGCGAAGCCCGGCTACCTCCAACGACACCGACCCATGCGCTGTTGAAGAATCTTCAGAAAGGCTCTAGAGGTTCGCGCAGTAATTCCACTCGCTGTATTGATGACGATTTCGCTCTCTTCTTGCTACAAGAATTTGTCTTCGTTTGTCTCGAGTCGCGAAAGCTCTCCCGGTTCAATTACATCACGTGTTTACTTAGTGCGATTTCTGCACAAGGAACTCCAAACTTCGCGTCTTCCATGAGCCGCTTCCTATTATTCGTTCATTCACTCATTCTTTCTTTCCTTGCCCAGTAACATCATCTACCTGAGGAACTCCCTTGTTTATCTTCCTTTATCATTTGTCGCATTCGCGCAAACATAACTCTGATTATGCTATACCCTTGAATCTCTATTGCCAACAAGGCGCAAAAGTCATAATTTCGAATTAACACAAACAGACAAACGCGCAAGTCAATCGAGATGGCATCGAAACGGAAGGCTGCTGCTATGGCACCTGCGGTGGAGGAGCCGGTAGATCCAGCTGATGAGTTGATGTTTCTTTGCCTGGGTGGGGGCGCTGAAGTTGGAAGGTCTTGTCACATCCTTCAATACAAAGGCAAAACGGTTATGGTTAGCAATAATCTGACTCTTCTTCGAGATCCCATTACTGATGCTTATCTCAAAGCTTGATGCCGGTATGCATCCTGGTTACGAAGGTCTGGCTGCGTTGCCTTTCTACGATGACTTCGACCTAAGTACTGTCGATGTACTATTGATCAGCCAGTAAGCGGAACCTCATCTCTTATGTTTACATCTATATACTATGTGCGTATTGGTTTGTGAGTGCTTGGAAGCTGTCAGTGGTATTTGGGTTGCGGCAGATCGATTCGATATGTATGCGCCACGTACGCTCTAGATCTCGCTGTTGAATCGGCAGAATTCTATTTCATTCTTCTCTTTGGTCTATCTACAATATTATCATGTATACGAGAATCAATACAATACCATTACTCAACAGTCGACGCCTGTCTTGATTCTGTGATATGACCTTCATCCTCGCATCCTAAATATGTACATAGCGCGCCCCTCCCCTCTTCATTGGCGTATTACACTAGTATTACCTTGAGGAAAGTTGACTAACAGCTTCAAGTTTCCATCTCGACCATGCAGCCTCGCTACCATACGTGCTCTCGAAGACCAACTTCAAAGGGCGTGTCTTTATGACGCATCCTACCAAAGCTATCTATAAATGGCTTATTCCAGATAGTATACGAGTTGGTGGAGCGTCTTCGGAACGAGTAATCAATCCTGTCTACACTGAAGCTGATCATCTTTCCACATTTCCCATGATCGAAGCTATCGATTACCATACGACCCATACAATATCATCAATACGGATAACACCATACCCTGCAGGTCATGTTCTTGGTGCTGCTATGTTCCTCATCGAAATCGCCGGGCTTAAGATATTTTTCACGGGAGACTATTCGAGAGAAGATGATCGACATCTTATTTCAGCAGAGGTACCTAAGGGTGTCAAGATCGATGTGTTGATCACTGAGTCTACGTATGGAACTGCAGCACATGTTCCACGACTCGAGCGAGAGCAAGCTCTTATGAAGTCCATTACTGGTATTTTGAACCGAGGAGGTCGTGTTCTAATGCCCGTGTTCGCCCTTGGCAGAGCCCAGGAACTTCTTCTGATTTTAGATGATTACTGGGGCAAGCACCAGGAGTTCCGAAAGTTTCCTATTTATTATGCTAGTAACCTGGCACGGAAATGTATGATGGTTTACCAGACATATGTGGGGGCCATGAACGATAACATCAAACGTCTCTTCCGGGAACGTATGGCCGAAGCAGAAGGCAGCGGAGAAGCAGGTGGGAGAGGCGGACCATGGGATTTCAAATTTGTCAGGTCCTTAAAAACGCTTGATCGTTTCGACGACGTGGGCGGCTGTGTCATGCTCGCGAGTCCTGGTATGTTACAAAATGGTGTGAGCCGAGAATTACTTGAGAGATGGGCACCGAGCGACAAGAACGGTGTGGTTATAACTGGTTACAGCGTGGAAGGGACCATGGCGAAGCAAATCATGCAAGACCCAGATCAAATCCAAGCAGTCATGTCCCGTACTACGGGCGGTGCCCGTAGAGGACCAGGTGCTCCAGAGGGAGAGAAAGTTATGATCCCTAGACGATGTAGTGTAGAGGAATTCTCTTTTGCAGCCCATGTTGATGGCGCGGAGAACGTAGCATTTATCGAGGAGGTAGCAGCACCTGTAGTGGTAAATTTCCCCTTCTTATCTGGCCTTGAGTAACACATGCTAACATATCCAGATCCTCGTCCATGGAGAACACAGCAATATGGGGCGTCTAAAATCCAAGCTCCTCTCCATCAACAGCAGCAAAACGGAAAAGGTCAAGATCTTTAATCCCCGTAACTGCGAGGAAGTTCGCATTCCGTTCAAAGTCGACAAAATCGCCAGGGTCGTTGGAAAACTAGCTTCGGCTCCTCCTTCAGCTAATGATGCACAACTCATCACTGGTGTTCTTGTCCAGAACGATTTCAAGATGTCTCTGATGGCACCTGAAGATTTAAGAGAATATGCTGGTTTGACTACCACGACTATCACTTGCAGGCAACGCATGACGCTAAGCGCAGCTGGTATTGATCTTATCAAATGGGCTTTGGAGGGGACTTTTGGCAAGATCGACGAGTTGCCCGAAAGTAGAAATGTGGAGGCCTTGAAAGCAAATGGAAACGGCGACACACACATGAACGGCTCATCGGACGAAGAAGCAGATGAAGAGATCTCCAACACAGTTACTGCGTATCTAGTCATGGGCTGTGTTACCGTACGTTATCGTAACAGTGGAGAGGTAGAATTGGAGTGGGAGGGAAACATGCTCAATGATGGAATTGCGGACGCCATCATGGCAGTTTTGTTCTCCGTAGAAAGTAGCCCTGCTGCTGTAAAACGTAAGTTAGATAGACTCTGCCCGTCCCCTTGCTCGACCACACCAACTAACATACCCCAGAATCATCAAGCAAGCACACCCACTCTCACACGCATACCCAAACCCGCAACCTCCACGCCAATCTTTCGCCCACTGAGCGGCTCGAGCGTCTTTTCATGTTCCTCGAAGCGCAGTTTGGTTCTGATAACTTGACTCCTATTGCCGAGCCACGAAATTCCTCGGCACCGGATGCGGATGAGGAATACAATAGGAACGAGCTAGAAAGGCTTCATAAGATGGGGATACCGGTTCCAGGAGTAGAGATCAGAGTGGATAAAATGATGGCGAGAGTATGGCTGGAGGATCTGGAGGTCGAGTGTGCGAATCGGGTTCTGGGCGAGAGAGTGCGGGCGGTGGTGGAAAGAGCTGCAGAGGTTACCGCTCCGCTGTGGGGTTAAATGTTGGGAAGGAATGTTTATTGCTGGGTGGCTATATTGATGGACGGATGGTAGATGATGATCAGGATATGAGCGTTGATTCGTGGGCTGATAGATGGTTAGCTAGTGGGTAGAAAGGGAGAGCGGAGTTTGCGGAACAAAAGTCTTCTTGAGGACTGGTTTGTTTATATCATTAAAGAGATAAAAACATTGGCTAGCTTTGTTACGCGTTAGTTTTCGTTTTGTTTGTTGGGGCTTTGTCAAATGTAGCAATCCAAGACGGATCAGTTATGACCATTGCACTTTATGCGTATTACCACACAAGAATTATATCCACAACCCAGATCAGACGGAACTGCGGAAGCAGTTCAAAGTCCAATGCCGAACAGAGGTTCAGTATATCCCTCAAGTTGATAGTCAAAGTGTCAATGAAGGTTTATGAAAGTGAGAATGAACATTTTTGAGATGAGAGTTAACATTTCGTGGGATGAAAGTTGTATGAAAACCTTGGCTCGCATTTAAGTAACGCAAGGATATCCAGCCTAGTACCTAAGAGCACCAGTTTCTCTAAAAAAGAATCATATATATGACTTCATAACACCGGTGACCAACTGCCGACGAGACACCAAGCCACCAACCCGTCCACCGACTGATCAATCAAAGCAACCAGAAAGAATGCAAAGCACAAAATAGCCGAATGACCATCCCAGTAAGCCAAAACTCAAGAGAGACGCAGCAAGAAACAAGAAGGAGGAAGCCTGGTGATCGGAAGTACGGAGCCTGCGCCAATGTTGACAACCAATCAAGACCATAGAGCACGCAATGAACACAGAGATTGGGAAAATGACAGCTGTAACTATCACTAAGCCAGAGCATCTAGGATCCTCTTCGCTGCCACTCTGGTCGCGACGAATCAATGGGTGTGGCTTGCTGAAAGAGTTGAAGATCTTGAAGACGGTGCCGAATACTACGATGTCGTTCTTCGATGCCCCTGAGGTTGCCGTGTGTGTGGAGACTGCCATATCTGTGGAGGTTGCCGTGTGCGAGGAAGTTGCATCAGCAATGACGGCGGTTGTGCAAGGTCTAACTATGTCTTGTATCGCCCCGTAGCAAAGTCCAATTGCAGTGGATACCGGTGTCGTAACGATTGTGGGAGTGGTTGTGACGGTTTGCGTGGTTATGAGTGTAGATGCTGCAAATGTTTGAGCGACAAAAACAACGAATGTGGTTGCGCTTGTTGATGCAGTGACTGTATACGAAACTGTGGTGTAAGATACATAGACGAAGTTGATAGACGTTACAGTGGATATAGCTTGTGCGAGAATAATACCCTTGCTTGGAGTAGAGCCATGGCTAGGAGTAGTGACGAAGTGCGGGAGCAATGGAAAGGCATTTTCGGAGATCGATGAGGTAAGAAGAGAGCTTTCCGTGGTCTCTGCAGTGGAGATTGTGATCCTATCGGAGGACTGGGCAACGACGTAGGAAGCTATATATTCATTGTTATGCCCGAACTAAACACCAAGTTTGGGTTTTCATTGTGAGAAAGCTTACCTTGCAACAGAGAGGCAGCAAAGAGGGTGAACCAGACCTTGATACCATATTTGAGAGACATTTTCAATCTATTCAGAATTCTACTGTTAGCATCCAGTACGATAATCGATTCCGGCCACGACCAGGATAAATACCAAAAGCTTCCGACGTGAGTCTACCAGATGATGTTCAGTCCGCTACAAGTCTTCTGACAAGCTTTCTGTACTTGATCTTATCTTTCGTGCCAGAATCTCGGAGTGAATCTACCAAATAAAATGGATGAAGAGAGGTTCAAGAGCGTTTCCCGTCGATGTCAATGCGCGCAGCCGTAAAGACTCAAGTTTTCTCGAAAGATGTGCAGAATGTCAGTCTGTAAGTACAAATCAGGAAGACTTCGTGTCAACTTATATTACAGATCGTAGTGCGAATACAATTGGAGTAGAACAGAGAGGTTGTGTGAAAAGTGGTTGTGGAAGCTAGGTTTCGAAAGAGAAAAATTGAGGCTATTCACTCAGTCAATAACCGAAAGTAAAAAGATACAATACCATAAAAGTTATGGACTTTCACAAATCTTCGTTATTGTTTTGCTTTAGATCAGCGAAAACAATAGATGAGATTCATCGAGAATCGATTGATCTTTCCAGCGTTGTGCATTTTCTCCTACCTTGCTGGATCAGAAATGATGGCACGTTTGCTGCAACGTATGATTACCCTACCGTAGTATATTATAGAGAAACTGGATGCACAAATGCAAGCAGCTATGGCTTGTGGAAACAGACAATTCCTCGGGAGGAAGTTATCAAGGCTGCATTGCGATTTTGCTGTAGCCCTTCACTTTCGCAACCAGAAACTAGAGTCTCTGGAGACTTCATGGTCAGGAATCAAGGGAACTTGTATATCAATCTTCGATGCCAGTATTTTCTGCATCCTGCTCTCTGATGATTGGGTGATCGACTAGTTGCTAAGCATTGTACCGGAGGGGAAACCTCGCCAGCTTCAAAGGAGCTTCAACAAATGTCCTTTGTTATTCCGGCAGTCGTACATACTCTGACAATCATGAGGAAAGCGATCTGGCAATCTCAGTCTGTTCACTTTCTCACCTACTGGCTCTGTCCATCACTAGATGAGATAAATGATCCTTCCAACCCGGCCCCATAGAACCCGTTCCGAGATCCATCTACATCTTACATGCCCAGCTACACCCATTCTCCGCCTTGTTTCTCCACTACTATGAGTGTGTCAAGCGACCAGAACAGGAGGGAGGTTGTGAAATACTGAAGAGCCACACCACGGGGTTGCCGTACAGAAAGTCATTACCCAGCATTCCGTGATTACCAGCGGACTTATTCTCCTATATAAGCAAAGCTATCTTGCAAGATATAGAAATACACTGACTAAATCAGAGTAATCCAAAGACATCCTTTTCGAGGAGATATTTCGAAGGTTGGATCCCTATTGAGATTTCGATGAAGTTCCAAAATGCCGGGTAATAGTCGGAGCAAGATCAAATTGCTCGGATCGGGTGAACCATAAACCGACATTGTGTCATATCTCTTCTATCGACTTGATGAAGTAACAGAGCAGCGCACAAGTTTTTGCTACTCTACTTCTTGTCATTGGATCTCGGAACGATGGCCTGGCCCTACCCTTGAAGCTCTTTTCTTCTAAAGTTTGATAGTGGCGAAAAACAGGATCATATCGTAGCCACTCGAAATCGAAGGCAAATTCCAAAAACCACCCTCCAGCGATATTCAGCTCGACGCAACTGGGTTCTAGGAAGCTAGCAAACTCTGCGAAAGAAGCAGCTTCGATGCCTAGCAAAAAGTCCAAGGTCAGAATTATCTTGCCGCACACAAACGACAGGCCTAATGCCTCCGATTCGAGATCGCCCAAAAGCTCAACCAAATGCTATTCCTATGGGTAGGCCCAAGCAGAAGGTGGGTGAGAAACAGAAAGTAGAGAAATCTGTGATCGACGTGCAGAATCCGGAACACGAGAATGCGGACACCGAAGAGGTATTGAACGAGTTCATCGATTTGGAGGGCACTTCGCATAGGGTTCTACAAGTTTCGAAAACCGGCGACATTATCCTTGATGTGAGGTTTGAGAACACACGGGCGTGCACAAAATCCATACCGAGCGAAACGATACAAAAGCTGAAGCTTTCGAAAGAGCCCTTTCCCTGCGCGCGAGCGTTCTACCGTGTTCGTCTTGATGTCCTCAAGCAAAATTCTAAATATTTTGAACAATTGTTGGGGTCCGATGTATTCGGAGAAGGGCAAATCGTGTCTGCTAAGCTTGCAGAATTCGCCCAGTCAAAGGTAGATCCTTCGAAACTACCTGCGAATGAGTTGCCCAGAATTAAAATCGTGGACGAGGATGAGGCAACAAGGACTCTAGGACGTGAGGCAATATTTCAAGATATGCTCAGCATATTGCATGCAACGAACCATTCCTCAAAAACCATCACTCTGCTATATCTATCTATCCTAGTAATTATGGCCGATAGGTATGATTGTATGGCTACGGTATCACGGTACATTACGAGCAAATTCTCCAGTTTTCGTTATCCTCCAACGCTTGAGAAGACCTCAGAAGAAGTAGTACGGCAAAAGATACTGATTTTCTACCATACGAACCAAGCACCGCGGTTCGCCGCAGCTACCAAAGAGCTTATACTGAGAGGTTCGTCGCGTTGGTCCGTTTATGAGGATGTAGACCCTGATGCCGGTGCAGCATGGTGGGACCTGCCCGAGGATCTAGAAGGTATATCCTATGTTTAGACTTGAATTTAATCGGCCATACTGACGACCTAATAGCGGAACTATCATATCGTCGATCTAGAATTCTTGTGACTATCTCTACCCTTCAGAACTATTTTCTTAATCTCTATACCTCTCGAACGCGTCAGTGTAGTCTTGGGTACGATTCGTCTCCTGCTTGCGATTCTTTCCAGCTTGGCGAGATGATTAAGTTTCTAACAAGGAAGAACTTGCTCTCACTTGTTCCATTTCAAGTGGTTCCCCCAGAAGATCCTGCATTCATCTGGCCGGTAGCATATACCAGTGATATCGAGCAGCTTGTTGGTACTTTACGTCAATGCCCAAGTTACCAGATCGACAAGAACCATGGCCATTGTGGTTTACGTAGTAAACTACTTCCAGCATTAGATTACATTAAAGACTGTTTGGATACAGGAATCGGCCTCCATATTAGATTGTGGAAAAGTGAAAGATCATCTCAGACCTGGGTTCCCGTATCCCCCACGAATGGAAGCAATCTCAAGAAAGCTTTCGTCGTAGGGGATAAGGCGGTCGGTGAGGAGAAGAGAGAAAAGTCGTTCGATTTTACAAGCTTAACGAGAGAAGATCTCGTATTTGGAGGGAAAGCTTTAGGTGCGGACAAAGCGGCGAGGAGATTATTTTCGGCCGAAAATTGGACTTGGGTACGGGGGATTGACAAGGAGAAAGAGAGAATGGCACAATCCTCAATGTTCAGGTTCTGAGCATGCCTTCGATCTTGATGGCACTCCTAATGCAGTAATAGCATGACAGGTTAAGATCCCGTTTGAGCACGGAATTTGATGCTCCAAATTCTTGTTCTGGCTAGGCTCACTCGCCTGTTGTGGCTAAATCACGGTCGAGAAAGGGGGAGTAAATGGTTAATGACCTTCGGCCTCATTATTATCAAATAGTAGTTGTATATAAACTTAGGCTAACGTTACAAGGAAAGTTGATTTGTCGGATCTGTTCGGGACAGCCCGATCTTTAAAACTTGCCGGATGCTAAGTCTATATTCTTGGGGAAAACGTGCAATATATAGACGCCCTCTTCATGCTGTTAGCCACTGCCAAGAGTAAGTAGAGTGATGTTGGGTTTCATCACATGGCAACGAGGAAGGCGTAGACGTCACCCTCAAAGAAAGCTATCGTTTGTTCTAGAACTGAGCAGACGGCACTAAGCTACCGAGTAGATTAACTGAGCCTGGGTCCTTAATCTCAACAAGCAAGCTTTCAGAGATGCTCTTTTGTATCCGTTCTGCAGAGCTTTTGCTATGACTACCGATTCCTCTAGCATAGCCGAGCTTGCCAACCTTCTCCTCTCACCCGGAGTGGGGGGGGGGATGTGATAGTTTTCAGGGGCCTACAGGTACATTCAAGAAGGATTTGTTCTTCTTGTTGGAATGAGGATGAAGTGTGCGCGTACATCCAAAATGATTAAGGTTATTGCGTTTGTCCGCCCGAGGAACGACATGGATACTACGGAAGTACTCCTGGCCTAATTTACCAATTTACCGAAGGGGTTTCATATAGAAAACATATGGCCAATTAATCCAGTAATGCTCCATAAATATTATAAACTAAGCTACTGCCCTTACACCTTGATTTGGTCTTCTCCATGTCCTGCCAAACAAACATCAGATCATATATTAACCTTTGAAATTCGGAGAAAGTGGCTCTCGCTTCTAAGCCCTTGAGCGAAACGCTGGCTCGGAGTGGATGTGACAATTAAGTTATGGAATCGTCACTGTGCCAGGGAGGAGGCTTGGGCAATCAATATCCTGACGATTCCAGACCCATTTCTCTACCCCAAATGAGAGGGGAAATGGAGCGGATATATAACTAAATTGATGAAGTGGAGTGTAATCAGATTTCATCATGCTGGAATTTGATAAATACTTTGGCGTCCCCAGTTGATCTTCTCTTTTCTTTCTCCCAAGTTGGTTTTTAACTACAGTCATTCATTCACACATTTCTTCATTTCCAACTTGTTCTCTTTCTTGCCCAACGCCATGCGTTTTACAAACTTCATTTTGGCCGCTGGCCTTACAGCATCAGCCTTCGCAGCCCCGGTGGCTGTTCAGCAAGAAGAAGATGATAGCTGCCCAATCGATGTCGAGCCAGAAACTACTTCTGCTACTTTCGTAGCTCAAACAACTATGCCAGTCTCCTCAGTTGTTGCTACTTCCGTCGCAACTTCAGCCGTTGTTATTCCATCCAGCAGTGTTGTCGCCAGCTCATCCAAGAGCTCTGCCATCGCCCCATCCAGCACCCAGGTTGCGGTTGCATCTCCGTCAAGCTTAACCGTCGCCAAAGCAGCTTCTTCAGGAAAGTTGCAATGGATCGGAGCAAACGAGTCCGGAGCAGAATTCGGAGCAGGCAACATCCCAGGTACCGTAGGAAAGGATTACACCTTCCCAGACACTACCGCCATCAAGACACTCATGGATGGTGGCATGAACATCTTCCGTGTTCCATTCCTCATGGAGCGTATGGCACCAGGCAAGATGACCGCATCAATTGATGCCACCTACCTTGCTTCAATCAAGACTGTCATCGAGTTTATCACTTCCGCTGGTGCCCACGCCATTCTTGATGCCCACAACTTCGGCAGATACGGTGGTAGCATCTTCACATCCACTAGCGACTTCGGTACTTTCTGGAAGAACCTCGCTACCGAGTTCGCGGACAATGACCTTGTCGTCTTCGACTGCAACAACGAATTCCACGATGAGCCTACCGACACCATCGTCGCCGAGCTTAACCAAGCCTGTGTCAGTGCCATTCGTTCAGCCGGCGCTACCTCCCAATACATCTTCGTTGAGGGAACCTCATACACTGGTGCCTGGACCTGGACTTCCTCAGGAAACGCCGCACACATGACCAACATCACCGACCCCAACGACAAATTGGTCTACGAATTCCACCAATATCTTGACTCTGACGGATCCGGAACCTCTGCCACCTGTGTCAGCAGCACCATTGGTGCTGAGCGTGTCGCTGATGCAACTGCCTGGCTCAAGGCAAACAACTTCAAGGGTGTCTTGGGTGAATACGCCGGTGGTGCTAACTCTGATTGTGAGTCTGCTGTTAAGGGTATGTTGGATGCTTTAGCTGCCGACAACGAACACTGGATGGGTGCTATCTGGTGGGGTGCTGGACCATGGTGGGGCAACTACATCTATACTCTGGAGCCTCCTTCGGGATCTGCATACACTGCTTACTATGACACCCTTGTCAGCTATGTTGCTTAAGTAGAGAAAGAGTTTTAGCTTCTTGTGGAGAGGTTTGCCGGATACTGGTGAACCTCTCCACAAATTGCCTTCTAAGGCGAGGACTGGGGTTGGCATCAGAATGGCAACAGTAGGGGGAGAAAACTAGAAGAAAAGTTTCTGATTCTTTTTGTATATATCTATATGGCATTGCCTTTCTGTCGAAAGGCTCGCTTTTTTAAAGGGGGTGATGGCAGAGGAGGCTTTACGAAAATAGAGACAACAGGGCTCTACTTCCAACATCAACTCGTCTCCTAATGTTTCAGACGTGACTTGTGCTATTTGTGAACTCTAAAGAATGATACAATTTCGGTCAACTTGGTCGGTCCGTAACTCGATGTTGACTCTGGGGACCTTCTATGCCGGAAAGACCACGACGAAGAGGCAAATAATGCTCAAGCCTCCCTAGAACCACGTCGGTCTGGTTTTGAAGCATTATCAAATTTTCAAGCACCGAATAACGTTCGAAAGGATAGAGATTATTTGGACATTGAAAAGAACACAAAGTATAGATATATTCCGTGACGATCAAAAACCTTCGATCCATCAAATTTCCTTGAACACTGGAATCCCTTTAGATATGGATGTATTCTCAACTCTAGAAATACTCCGAAATGTTGCAATATCCTCATAAAAGATGAACCGCGACGTGCGTCTCATTCGCGATACTCTCTCTACTTCCCAGCACCGGTCACTCAACTTCGCAACCGGAGAACCGGAAACGCAGCTCAAGCATTACTCGTTCCTTCGAACAAGAATACTTATTTCCAAGATAGCTTTCCGAACAATCCCACCAACCGCTTCAGATCACTCCGAAATCACGCAAAGATCATATATCTCGGGATGATGTTCCCAGATATGAGGTTCGACAAGACCAAAGAAGACTACTTCTGTTGTCATATAGGGTTCTTCAACATGCTGTTCTTGAATGCGACCATGCTATCACATCCAACCAATTTGTTATTCCAAGAATTGGTCCTCCTCGGGAACCGCGGGGAACAACTGCATAGAGTGTCTCCAACACCACTAGAAACGCGCCTCGCTTATCTGATAAAGCTACACTGTGAACTTCACATGCCAAAAAACCACATTTTAAGCAGCAGTTAGCACAAAGTCACTTGCTTACCCCAGATTCATTACTCACTACTCGCAGCGGTCAAAGTCACTAAGAGAGACATTGTATGGATATTTGGCACATGTAAAACTACTCGTACTTTATTGATTACTCTTCCCCACAGCGCGTGATCCCGATATATGGAGAACGTCAGAGTCCCAAATCGCTTTCGGCTGAGTCCAAAAGCATGTGAGAACGCCGTTCTCGAAATCGCCGCTAACGTCAATGAACGATGATTGGCTGTGTGCCTGCCTCGGCTTGACTTCGAAGGACTGAGCCAACATTGCCCATGTTTAAATCTTGCGCTCTTCTGTCTCCTCCTCTCTTCTGCTATACAATATCCTCTACTTTTCTTCCGATCGCATATAGCACATTCACAGGCCTTATTACAACGACGGATCTCAATCATGTCTGCAGGTCAGTAATCTTGTCGCAAAGAAAGGAATGTAAACATAGCTGATAGCGACACAGCACAAAATCGTCTCACCCAGGTTTCGGGCCACTTGGCCGGCTCTAAGAGCGTTATTGCACCCACAGAGGGAGATGGTGGTCGAGCAAAGCTTCTGGAGAAGAACCCAGATGATGTATGTCACGATTTGTGCTCTGCAGATCATGCCATCGAATTGGCCGCTAACAATATTTACTTCTAGGTCGTCGTAACAGCTTGTCTACGAACTGCATTCACAAAGGGCGGCAAAGGAGGCTTCAAGGACACAGCAGCGGCAGATTTACTGGTTGGCGCATTCAAGTCGCTCATTGAACGTTCGAAAATTGACCCCAGTCTGGTGGAAGATATTGCCGTTGGTTCCGTCCTTCCGCCTGGTGGAGGAGCAACTGAATTCCGTGCTGCTGCATTGGCTGCTGGCTTCCCAGTAACAGCTGCTGTTAAGAGTTTGAACAGACAATGCTCTTCCGGATTACAAGCATGTGTGGATATTGCAAATGCGATTAAGTCTGGCATGATTGAAGTTGGTGTTGGTGCTGGTGTAGAAAGCATGTCCTTACAATATGGTATGGCATACTTCTTTACATTACTTCGAATCCTTTAGAATAATTGCTGACGATGTAATCACAGGACCCGGTGCTGTCACAGAATTCTCCGAACTCCTCGAATCTCATCCTGAATCAGCAAACTGCAAGGTACCCATGGGTGTTCTCTCAGAGAAGATGGCCAAAGACAAGGGCGTCTCGCGCGCAACACAAGATGCTTTTGCCGCTTCATCGTATCAGAAGGCACTGAAGGCTCAACAAGATGGCCTATTCGACGAGGAGATCGCTCCTCTCATAGTCAAATGGGAGGACCCCAAGTCCGGTGAAACCAAAGAGATTACAGTTGCAAAGGACGATGGTATCCGACCAGGAATCACTGCTGAGAGTCTCGGCAAAATCAAGCCAGCTTTCGCCAAGGATGGTAGCATCCACGCCGGAAACGCATCTCAAATCTCCGACGGAGCCGCAGCAGTTCTCCTCATGAAGAGATCTACAGCCGAGCGATTAGGCCAAACCATCCTCGGTAAATACGTAGCAGCATCCATAGCAGGCGTTGCCCCACTTCTCATGGGTGTCGGTCCTTGGGCTGCCATTCCCAAGGTCTTCGAGAAGACCGGTATCAACAAGGACGATGTTGATATTTTCGAAATCAATGAAGCGTTCGCGAGTCAGTGTGTCTGGTGCGCGAACGAACTTGGCATTGATCAGAAGAAAATCAATCCAAAGGGTGGCGCGATCGCGTTCGGTCATCCGCTTGGATGCACGGGTGCGAGACAGGTCAGCACGTTGTTGTATGAGTTGAGGAGAACGAAGCAGAAGGTGGGGGTTACGAGTATGTGTGTGGGAACTGGGATGGGTATGGCTGCTGTTTGGGTTGCTGAGTAAAGTGCTGGATAGGATGAGATTGGTTACCGGGTTGGGAGTGTTTGTATGAATATTATTTTCGCGGTGGGCTACTGCGTTTGTGGTGATTGGATAGAAGTAGATGTTTACACAACATTGTCTTTGTGGAAGAAGGCTATCACTTGGGTTCATTATGAAGAAATGCCAATGCATATGCCAATGCATCAACCAATACTCCTCAATCTATACCAGGCCCTTCTCTCTCTCTCTCTCTCTCTCTCTCTCTCTCTCTCTCTATCGTGGTAGAAGCACTGAGCGATTAAGTGAATGATGATCTCTCAAAGCAAAGATTCTCGACTCCTTTCTCGTGACACATTCCTACACTGTGCAAGTAATCACCAACCATGGTCATGGTAGAGCAAAGCAAGTAAGTAGTATACGTAAAACTTTCAAGATACAGTGCAAGTCTCGGGTTGCCATTTACTTGACTATTTTCCAGGAGGCGAAAAACAAATCCGAAAGTACAAGTACCACAAGCAGCATTCAGTAATACAAGTGCTTGCACTAGTTCAGACAAGGTAAATAGAATGAAATTATATGAGAAATAGATATCATATTATCATATACCGGTATTTAGAGCCTGCAGGACTTGGTCTATATTACCAACAGGCTTCATTCTTCCTGTGGTGCATTTGTGCGAAGATATTCTTAATCACTAACTTGTATGTATGAAAGTTTGAAAATTTTGTGTTGATGTGATTGCCGAATTTTCCACCAAGAACTCATTTATTCACCTTATCGTGCCTATGGAATAGTATATATCAAAGGACTGATTCACATGCGCCTTGATGAAATCATGATCCGGGATTTAGTAAGAGTGTATTTGTGAATGCGTATCAGTTGATCCATGCATGGTATTGAAATGCTTTTGAAATATCTTGGGACTGCAACAGTTCAAACTTATATCGTGCGATGAAAATAGCAACCTGGCACATCAGATCATTGGAAAATTAGCGCAGCAAAAATCTCCTCTTCATATCGAAACTCTCAGTATCTCGTCAAAGAAGATGTACGGCTCTCTCGAACTACCAACTAGTTCTGAAGCAGAGCCATTCCTACCCCTTTTGCGAACAGTCGCAGAATCTGACAAGGAAGCTTTAACATATTGCTCAATATGTCTTTCACCACTTGGTGAACAAGCCATCGTCCAGCCATGCAGCCACCTCTTCGATCTCGAGTGTATCAGATTCTGGCTCGCCCAGTCCGGCATCAAAGCCCGCAACTGCCCCCTTTGTCGAAGAAGAATGACAGAACTTCAATACAATACTCACACTCATGGAGAGCTTATGATCGAGCCCGTCGAGCCCGTGAGACCAGAATCGCCTTTCGAGGAATCTATTCCACCCGAAAACGAACAATGGCTACTCCACGCAGAGCTGGAACGCCATCACCTTTCCAGCTGGGGAGGCCTCCACATATTCTGGGGACGGAGTAGATGCTTATATGCGTCTGTTCTTCAACACAGCTCAAGAAAAATCACGGTGGAGAGATGGATGAGTTTGCTGATTATACAAGAAGGGTTCACAACGAAGAGTCTATGCAGGCGCGAGCTCACCGTAGCATTCGCGGAGATTGATGATACGACAGAAGAAATTGTGGAAAACGAGACATCTCGATATCACGTCGAGGCGGCAATCAAGGAGCGGAGAATGACGTTAAATCGCTGGTGGCGTGGAGGTCAGAATACTGATGTTGGCGAAATCGAGATCAGATTGAACGGCTGCGAGATATTCACAGATCGAAGGGGAATTCATTCCTTTCTGAAGGAGAAGATTTCGATCGAACCCAATATTCGTGAGACGACTTTTAGATGGGAGATTATGTTGGAAGAGGAAGGTCCTGCGAATGCGGATGATGATCCTCAGTTTGTCCATCCGGATGCGCAGACACCAGAGAGAACAAGAGCAGAACTGAGGATTCGGAGAGCAACGGAGAAGATTCAGGGTGCGAATGAATGGTTTAAGAGTCATGCGTCTGTAGATCGTGAGATTCCTTCGCTGGAAAGAGCCACGACTAATATCAGTGAGGTTCCTGATGTGTTGAGTGGTTGCGATTTCTGCTCCCTCAGACACAGATATGGGGATTGCTTGATGGACTGGACGTCAAGTGCATCAGGATGAAGGATGAGAAAACATGCTGCAGCTCGAAAGATAGGTTTGCTCTCTACTAGTCAGATTGACTAGCATAGCAAAATTCTCCAGATGCCTGTAAGCTTGAGCTAGAGCTATTAGATAGTTGATAGAATCCTAAAATTGGAAAAGTAATCGTTGGGTTCAAGGCACATCAAGCTACCAGTACTAGTCTGGCACTTAAAAGATGTTGGATAAAGCCTCGTTGTAATAAGATTCTTTCGACTGATTACTTGTGGACCGTTCAATATACCTTTAGTGAAGTTGTATAAATCCAAAGTGCTGAGTAAATTCTCCTCGGTGAATGAAGCTCAATCAACCAGCCATCCCACGCATTATCCCACTCCATCCACTTTGCTTAATATCGATTACGATAAGTAAGAGGCTAGGAAGTCACCATCAAGGTCGAGTTAAGGGTCAAGCAGAGAATGGTCCACCGACTGTCGAGATGAGCGGGCTGGTATCGCGGAGATGTCGACTCATGGGTCTTGGCGCCTCCTTGCCGAACGAGCCTCCACCTGCTCCACCCGTTGATAAGATTTTCCGTCTCCGGCCCCGCGGCCCCAACGGCCAATCCACCAAGCTGTTGTGAATTTGCCCGAATCGGCCAAATGCCGGAGCGGAGTGTTCAATCTTTGTCTACAAGCTGGGCTATGCGTCAAGCGGCGGGGACATGGCTTGTCAACATGTGTACGTACTGTAGTCTGTCGGTAAGTAGCTGAGGTGCTAACATGCAAGACGCAATGATATTCATGGACTTGACTTATCGGAAGACGTTCATGTATCTCGCTTGATCTAACCGTATTAGGTAAAAGACCCGAGGGAATTCGCCCACGATTTACGTTTTGATAACGTTTCCGCGCAAGCTGCTTGTCTCTTCTATATTCTATATTGCTGTCTCCTCACCTTCGGTCGTACTTGTGAGAATATCGTCTGATTAGGAAAGAAAGACCCACGATTCCAAATATTTGATCGTGCAGCCGAGGGACAAGCTGATGTCCGCTGTGTAGCGGTGTCGTGCAAAACCAGTCTTCGCACCCGCCTCCCGCGATGGTGCAATATCAAGCGTGGAGACCAGTAGCGAATCCCTAAGGACTATCTCGACCCAGATCGATACTATGCGTACTGTATGTGCAGCTATCAGAAAAACGGGACCACCAGGTTCCAGATCATCGCCCGCCATGCAGGGTTAGGTTTGGCGGAATTTGACTGCATACAGGTAGGTAGTTGGACCAGGGACTCGGTTAGGATTAGTCTAACGGCTTGTCCTTCGCCACTCTTCAACTTTGGTGCTTTTACTGTACAAGGACAAGCTTTCTGTTTTCCAGTCTGACAGATGTGTATGCGCTGCGGAACGGGCCCGGGAGGCTTTGAAGTTTGAACAAGGCCATACTGTATACTGGTTTTGAATTTCTTCTGGAAACATGCTGGCCAGGTACCTATGTATAAGCGTGCAGATCGACCTGACCGCGAACTCAGGACGCAGGGCCAAGTGCTTGGATTGCCTCATCCGATCATGTTTCCATAATTCTGTCATGTTTGATTGCATGAAGCGGTCAATTTGTTAAATGGTCCCCCGGAAAAACCCTTGCAATATATTCTCAATTCAGCAGACTATTTCAGAAAATTTTCATGCACCAATGAGCCTGCTAGATGCGGGGGTCAAGTTTCCTGATTGGAATGTCAGACATGGCAATTCGTACTCTTTCATGAACTATGGTGACTTTTCGGATGCACACTCTCATGGCCTTTTAGTTTCGCGAAGACAACCAATTAAACTCTATTTCGACTTGAGATTCTCCGAAAGAACCATTACGGTAAAGGCCGAAGTGAAGATATAAAGAGTAACCTTTCCTTCCGTGATGTTTGTTTGGACACGCCTTCTCTCAAATTCCTCCTTTACTGAAGACCATCCATTCTCTTGTGGTATCATTCGACCATGAAGTCCTTCGCCTCTATCCTCGCCCTCGTGGTACTTTCCCTTGGAAGTGTGTCAGCTGCTCCCGTTGTCGACCAGCAACAGGCTTCACATGCCCGAACCTCTGCACCAGCTGGCGCAGTAGTCGTTGACCAGAGAAGCAATCCTGTAAATGGTTCCTACAGAACTGTGCAACAAGGTGTTGATGCCCTTTCAACCACCACCACCGCCCCTCAATACCTCTTCATCTACCCTGGTGTCTACACTGAGCAAGTGTATGTACCAGCTTTGATGTCCAACCTCACCATCCAAGGTTACACCAAGGATGCTCGTACCTACGAAAGAAACACGGCGACCATAACGTACAACCTCGCCCTCATCAACACCACCTCCGATGACTTGACCGCAACTCTCCGTCAATGGAACAAGAACACCAAGGTCTACAATCTCATCATCGCCAACACCTTCGGCCACATCAACTCCAACGGACAAAACCTCGCCATCTCAGCCCACACCGGCAACCAAGGGTACTACGCTACCCAATTCCTCGGCTACCAAGACACCATCCTTGCCAACACCGGCAACCAGCTCTATGCCAAGTGTCTCGTCACCGGAGCCATCGATTTCATCTTCGGCCAGACTGCTCTCGCATGGTTCGAGAAGAACGACATCCGCACTATTGCCGCTGGATACATCACCGCCTCGGGTCGTGCTGCTGACACCAACCCTTCGTGGTATGTCATCAACAACAGCAATATTGCAAACATCAACAGCAGTGTTGCTACCTACAAGAGCTATCTCGGCAGACCATGGGAAAACTATGCCCGTGTTGTTGTCCAGAACACATACTTGGGTGACAACATCATTGCTGACGGATGGAGTATTTGGAGTAAGACCGCTGCTAACACTGACCATGTGACTTTCTTGGAGTGAGTATCCCCTTTCCCTCGTCTGGGGAATGCTAGGAAAGCAAATTACTAACAATCAATAGGTACGGAAACTATGGCCCAGGAAGTGTGCAGAGTGAAGGCCCCAGAGCAAACTTCAGCTCCCAAGCTACCGCTCCAATCGACATCACCACCGTTTTGGGTAACAACTATCTGAATGAGTGGTGGGTTGACGCAAGCTACTTGTAAGGGATTTGCTTCGCGAAGAGGAAGGATAATGGGGTTGGAACGGGGGATGTGTATATATGATGATCTAATGTTGCCTTATGACGAACTAATGAATATATTTACGAATAATATACTCTAATTATAACTCCCTTGTAGTAATATTTGACTGGCAAATGTGATGCGATTAAATGTTTCGATTGTTTCTATCTCACCCCTTAAATGAATGAAAGGTTGAAAATGGATAAAACTACAAAGAGAAGTGCTTTTATGGTACGAGCAGAGATTTTAATATACAGCTAATTCATCCGAAATTTCCAACAAGATACCACAATACGCTTAAACAACCATCTCGCTCTCCTTACTCCCCTCTACCTTATCCCGCCCCTTCTGCTCACTCGCATCAGTTTTGAAGCTCCGCCACTCAGCCGCCAAGCTCCCCACCACAGTCAAACAGCACGCCGCAGTCGCCATATAAAAGACACTTACAATCGCAGCATTATAATCCCCCAGCAAAACATCCAACTCGTCCCCCGTGGCCAACAATCGAATATCCGTCGCCCCACCATTAATAACATCATCCGGACTAATCCCCGGCAGGTTCTTCACCCGCGAGACGAGTTGTCCCAAGAAGACATTCTGCGCAATCGGTAGACATATCGCGGAGCCTAGAAAGCGCACAAACATCACAGCTGCCATACCAGTTGCGATATCTGATCTGTCGAGGACTGTTTGCGCGATGTTCATAGGGCCTTGAGCGCCGAACCCAAGCCCAGCGCCGAAAAGAACTTGGCAGCCGATCCATTTGGCGTGGTTGGTAGTGGGGGTAAATGTTGTGAAGAGACCGGCTCCGATCGAGGTTAAGATTGTACTGAGAATTAAGACCGGGTTGTAGTACCCGATTTTTGAAATGAAGAATCCAGAAGCGACGATGGTGATGGTGGCTGAGAGGATGAGGGGTAGGAGCATGATTCCGGATTTGATGGCGCTGACACCCTTCACGGCTTGGAACCAGATGGGTAGATAGTAGAGAATTACCATCATGGCGCCGAAGTTGAAGAAGCCGAACCACATTGCTGCTGCGATGCTTCGCTGCTTGACGAGGCGGGGAGGAACGGTTGCGTCTTCTTTTTTCCAAATTTGGATGGCGGCAAAAGAGAGGCAGAGGACGCCACAAAGGACAAGAAGGAGGATGATGCGAAAGTTCTTCCAGGAGTATTGGGTTCCGCCCCATTGTAGCGCAAGGATAAGACAAACCATACCTGGGAAGAAGACTAGATTTCCAAAGGGATCAAGTTGTTTAATCTTCCCAGCGAAACCTGAGGCCCGTGGGTCGAGCTTCTGATTAGGAAGATGTAAGATGAGGATGAGAATAACAATCGTGGCTGCCCCAATGGGAAGATTGACGTAGAAGCACCACCTCCACGACACCTTATCAGTAAAAGTCCCACCAAGCAACGGCGCAAAAACCGAAGCAATCGTCGTTACGGCTCCAAAGAACCCCTGATAGATAGGCCTCTGCTGGACCGGAACCGTATGAAACATAATAACCATCAGCGACGAAAAGAGGCCGGAAGCGCCTAACCCAGCCAGCGCTCTCCCGAAAATAAAGACGTCCGAGCTAGGCGCTGCACCGCAAATCGCCGAGCCGATCTCGAAGAGGACAATACTGCTGAGGAAAATGGGCTTGGCTGGGTAGTATTTGCAGATTTTGCCGACGAGAAGCTGGAAGCTGCACATGGTGAGGAGGTAGGCGCTTCCATACCAGCCAATATCGGACAGTTAGTGGAATTCATCGGTGATTTTGGGGATGGCGGTTGAGAGTATGTTTTGATCCTGTGGGTTTTGGTTAGTGTGAGTTGTGTGGTAGGCGAAGGGATGACTTGCTAGGGAAATTAGGAAGACTGCTAGATAACCGGCTAGCATAATGAGTATGCGTTTTTGATTGCTGGGATATTCAGCTGGAGACTCTTGCTTTTGATCCGCTTCTAGGATTGGCATGGGTGATTTCTCGCTGTCGCGAGAGGAAGGGGTGGACATTGTTGGTATGGAGAATTGTGAAAGCGAAAACGCTAGGTAATAGTAAGTGATGGAGAAGCATTTTTTCTTCCATTATGATGGCTGTATATATAGTCAGATAGCAACAGTGCTCGCGGTTGTCAATTCTACTTTTGAGGAGCGAGGTTGTTCGAGTTACTGCTCGCTGTAGTTGTTCTCGGTGCTCAAAATTGTATTTCTACCCCCCGAGCGCCGAATGTGGTCTATGTACCCTATTTACGTCCGTGCTGAAGGATCTCCATCAGCCAATCGTTGTTAAGAGCTGGGCTACCTCAAATCAAGAACAAATGACTTCTCAATCTAACCTATCAACAGCATAGTTAACATAATCATACTGTCTCTCAAGAGTTTTACAGTAGAGGGCCCGATAAGAAGGATCGAAACTCAGAAGAAGCTCGAGTCAACCCCTATCCTGCACGCTGAACACGTCTTCGACTGCACATTTGCGCCACTTACTGGGCATGATTCCATCCGGCTTGTGAGACTGCCCGTTGGTAGAGAGATGTGGCGATGTCACATACTCCGGCATCCGAGACTGGGGTCCCAATTGACACATTAAAGCCTTTCTCATGTCTGGGATGTCGCCAACGCAAGGTCAAATGTGATCGACGCGCCCCATGCTCCAACTGCCAGAAAGCGGCCAAAGAATGCAGTTTCATCGCTCCAGTCCGCGGGAAGCGGAAACGGACAAAATCGTCCAAGGAAGGACTTCATACAAAGCTCAAGAGATATGAAGAGATGTTGAAATCCTACGGCGCAAAAGTTGAACCATCTGAACAGGATGACAGCTCGGACGAGGAACTGCGACCAGATGCAGATGTCGATATGAATGATGCCACCCAATCTGATGAAAGCATCCGAAGCAGTAAGCATGTGTTTGACGAGACGAAAAGGAAGCTCATTGCCAACAATGGCACGTCGAGATACTTCGATAAGTAAGTGGTTTGTAACTTATGGGCATGATTGACCATTTACTGATTCCAGTAGCGGACCTTGGTCTATTCTAGGAGACGAGGTATATCCCAGCTCTGTTTATAATCGCTTGTTAATGTAGCTCCTCTCTAATTTTCTCCAGTTTCAGCACCCTCAGGAAGAAGAAGAAACGCCCGTCAATTACAACGATGGGCGTAGTTCCACGTCTCTCCTGGTCGACACACCCGGAGAAGACAGTCTTATCCTAGGCACATATCCTAACACTGGAGATCTTGCAACATTGCATCCGCCAATGAATATTCTCCAAAAGATGTGGCAGGTCTACCTTGACAGGATCGATGCTGCGGCAAAGCTCCTACACCTGCCGACTTTTTGGTCACAGCTGACAGGCGCGATTCGAGAGCCCCATGACACCCCGAAAAGTCTTGAGGCTATCATCTTTGCATTCTATCTTGTCGTATGCCGCTCTCTAGAGGAAGATGAGTGCTTATCCTTACTTGGGGAACAGAAATCTACCATACTTCCGCGATATAAGCTTGCGGCCCACCAGGCCTTGATAAAGGCAAATTTCTTGAACACATCAAGCTTAATGACATTGCAGGCATTTTTGCTTTATCTTGTAAGTCTTTGCAGTCTAGTATGGAACTAGTGATTCACTGACGGCTTTAGATGGGCGTGAGAGGTAATAACCAAAGTGATTCTATGTATGTCCTGTCCGGAGTAGCAGTGAGACTTGCACGCAGAATGGGCCTTCATAGGGATGGCCAATCACTTGGGCTTTTGCCTTTTGAAACTGAAATGCGACGGCGTCTTTGGTGGCTTGTTGTCAATATCGATTGTCGTACATCTGAGTTCTCTGGCATGAAACCATCCAGTGACTTATTCCTCAGCGATACCAAGATACCACTAAATATCGACGACGAACAGCTTAGCCCGGATATGACTGAGCCACCCACAGAACGCGCAGGCATCACGTCTGTTGTTCTGTGTTTATTAAGATGCGACATCACAGATGCCTTCCGCAGGATCAATCCACAGCTCTCGGGTGACAAACTCCAAAACTTTTGTACCACACTTTCCGAGAAAGACATCGCGATCCAGCAAACCGAAGAACTTTTCGAAACGAAGTACCTACGATATTGCGACCCTTCCAACTCCCTCCACTATCTCACCTCCATCCTCGCCCGATCCGTCATCTGCAAACTAACGCTCACTGCGCACAGCCCTCGTCAATTCGCCGACCGCGGGATGAAAGTCCCTCAATCGGAACGAGACATCATCTTCAAGAACGCCATCAAACTCCTCGAGTATACGAACCTCACTCAAACCAGTCCTCAACTACGCAAATTCACATGGTCGATCAGCACCAGCTATCTTTGGGATACGCTTCTATGCGTACTGATCGAAGCGCGCCATCGCAAGACAGGGCCCGAGGTGGATAAGACGTGGGAATTGGTTGGGAAGGTATATGAGACTTGTCCGCAGATCGTGGAACAGACGGATGAGGCGCTTTATAAGGCGTTGGGCAATTGGACGCTGCAGGTTTGGGAGGAGTGTATACTGGCGAGGAGGGAAAATGGACTGGAGGAGTGGGAGACACCATGGTATGTTACTGCGATTAGGAGATCTCGTCGACCAGTGGCCAAAGGTGCTGGCGCAACGGAATTCAGCGGAGATCTTGCGGATATCACAGAGCCTAGTGATGGAGCAAACATTAGCTATGATGGGAATCCGTTGGCGGATTTTGACCCTGCGGGGACTTATGACTTCTCAAATCTCCTTTCTTTCGATCTTGAGCCCGATGAGTGGGCGCAATGGGAACAGTTACTTGCCGGACAGGCTACGTAAGTCTAGACTCAGGACATGATGTAGTTCTAGACGTAAATTAGGTACACCCGGACAAACATGAATCACATTGCACTATCTCTATTCCCTTCCCGCATCCTCTATGTTCTGTACCCCAGGTTCCAGAATGCTCCTCTAACACTCGCATATACTTGCATATGGGTATTGAAAAGTGCATGTTACCCAGTGCGGCAGTACGCTACAACATGAGACAATTATGTGCATATAACTGGGCTATTGCTGGAGTTCTTGAGTTCTTGACATGAACTCCTAATCTGGGCATTTGCGGAGGGTGTCTTGTTCTGGACCACGAGCTGCAAGAAAGGCCATGTGTTTTCGTTACTACGAGTATATCAGACACTAACCTAGCAAGACGGGAAAGTTGATTCTGCTCCAAGACACTCAGGACACGAGCATCCGCGGAGAGTATAGCGGGAAATTCTAAAAAGTTTGGCGAACCACGAACTGGCAGTGTGATGCAGTCATATGACCATAGAGACGAAGCGCTCGGTCCAGTATGCGATCGAATTATTGCGTATCCGGCGGTAACATTTCCCTGGGTCTCTTGACACCTTGTTTCGGCACATGGGCAACCCCGACGAAACTAGACACCCAGTCTCTCACTCTCTTCGTCTTTGCTAACTGGGCGTCGGGTTCTGTTGCAGCAAAGTCTCTCCGTCCATAACAGCCTCCGATGTCGCTTCTCCCGATCTTGTCCCGATAGAGTAGTGTGCACTTGGTCATGTCTTTCCTTAGACTTTGGCCGTGCACTTTTCCCCTGAAACTACCCAGTGCCACGTTCTTCATGAGTACGATATCTTGAACTCTGAGATTTTCTAGAACCTCGCTGGCGTGGTCTTTGGTGTTCCCAGAGAGCCAAAATGTAATTCCGAACCCGCTCTTCGTCTCGTCTCCAACGAGAATTTCTAGCAAAGACGTCTTTGCACCTCGACGCGTAGTTATCTCCCGAGGAGGAGTTATGGAAATGATACCCCCGATGATATTGACGGTCACTGTGCCTGGTGAGATCTCGTTCAGATAACCTGCGTGAGGAATATCTTTGAGATTCGTAATATATCCCGCGATAGGGATATCTGTGTCGCTTGTAAAGGAATCCGTTATGCGACTATCAAATTGAGAATCATCCGCTCTAGATGTTGAATATGAGCTTCCTGCACCGGTCAAAAACGTATCATGTGGTGCGAGTTGCGACGAAGGCACATCGGCATGGATGGCGTAAGAATGCTCGTAGAATTGTGAAATGACGTTCTCTACGGAAGCGTGGGAAACCTGCGAGTCACTGACTAGCGATTGTGACTGAAGCTCTGATTGAGAAAGGAAGGTCGTAGTGGTAAAGAAATCGAGTCCATGGTATAGAGGTTGGTAGGCATGGTCTTGAGAGATGCCTGTCACGAGGTGTTGGCGTTCGAGCGGAAGTGAACGCCATGCTGGCGCATTGCCTGGTGTCGAGAGGATTGACTGGGCATTTTCTGATGTGGCATCAGAAGTCGTTTGGGGTAGATGAAGGAATTGGATGAAGGGCTCTGTGAAATCATTTAATAGACCTCGTTCATCCCAGCTGAGTGAGCTAGGTGCAGGTGCTCCCGCAAGCAATATGACTTTAGGTGCCATGACAGTAGAGCGGCCAATCACATTAAGAAGGATGGTCGGTCAAGATTTCGGGACCGAATCGAAGGCAGATACGACGGAACCCGGACATAACGAATATACCGTCGGGAAATTCATTCACAGCCTCGCAGTGCGTTCTGACGCCGGGAGCATAGGAGGTATAGACCGAGAGATATAAAAGACACGAATTTCTTCAGTCTCTGAGTCAGCTCTTCGATTTTGACACTGTGTGTCGATTGTGGTTGAGATTTGAGTTTAAGATTCAGTGAGGCTTTCACCATCAGATAACCGTAATTACGGATCTGATAAGCCCGTCCACCGAGTATCTCGCACATCTTGGTGGATTTAGGCAAATATCCAACCAATCAGATTAGCTGTCACTGCCGTAGTGCAATTCCGGAGTACGCAACCCAATCCACCAAAATGTCCAGCGCTGGAAATAAAACCGGCAGCCATGCCACCAGCCAGAATGCGTCCACCCCGCGCAAGAAAAAGACCATGGCATCAACATTCAAATCGCTCCTGAATTCTGCAAAGCAGTCAATTTCAGGCCAATCTACTCCAATTCCTGGTACGCCCTTGGAAAACACACCCATCGAGAAGATATTCCCAAAAGTCGACCCTGCCGTGGATGGAGAGGATTGCGACCATGATTGCGAATCTTGTCATGTACAGTATCCGAAGGGGTTCAAGATAGACGAGGATGATCAATTATATGGCCATGTCAAGGGGTGGAGTACGCACATTCTTGTTGCAACAGGAAAGGCGGATTGGGTGAGGGATGTTGCAGATGAGAAAGGCAGTGTGATGGAAGCTATTGATCACAGCGCCGTCAAACCCAGTAACGGGGTGAGTTATTTCTACTTCGTACAAGGCCTTGTAGCATGTACCTGCATCTGCACTGTACCTCTATACAGTAAGACATGCTAACGCTCCACAGAAGCTTATGCTTTCCGCATCAAATATACCCACTCCTTCGCATTCTGCAGATTACTCGCAGCCCACGACCGTTGTCCTGCTGCCTGCATTCGTCGTGATTGAAAACATTACTCCACAGGCTGTACTGACGCTGATAACAGAGTTTATCGACAAAGCTCCGACCAATACTACCCCTCTCGGACCTATCTCTATACCCAAATCTCTCCCCGAGCCTCTCCCCTCTGGGGAACAACTTACATCGCGACCATCACCCCATCGCGCACTTATTCTTCTCTGCTCGCAAAAGACTAGAGATGCACGATGTGGACAGAGTGCCCCATTGTTGCGGAAGGAATTCGAGAGGCACTTGCGGCCACTGGGGCTTTTCAGAGACTTGGACGATGACAGACCTGGCGGAGTCGGCATATTCTTCATTTCTCACGTAGGAGGACATAAATATTCGGCGAACGTCATGATCTACCGAAGGCCCAATGCCTTTGGCCTCGATGAAGTCGAGAGAGCAAAGACGGACGGAGACCTAGTGCCCTCAAAGGTTATGCCTCCTGGAGAGGAGGACCCGGGAGCAGCCCAATGCTTATGGCTTGCCAGAGTCCGACCCGAGGACTGTGAGGGTATCGTGAAGTTCACTGTCTTGCAGGGGAAACTCATCAAGCCGGAAAGCCAACTGAGAGGTGGCTTTGATAGACAGAGGGGAGTCTTTAGTTGGTAAAAGGCCAGTTCTGTACGTAACCATAACGGGAATTAGTGGGATAATAAGGAATGGGGTGGTGCATTTAGATGAGATATGGAGCATAGCATCCTATCGCCTTTAGGTTAAATGAGTCAAGATTTCATCCGGAATTCAATAGATTTTCAACGTTGGACCCATCAAATTATCGAAATCTACCATTCGGGTTTGGAGATTCACAGAGGTACCCTTGTAGTTGTCAAATCTGAAATTCCGGGTATTTTGGCCAGGATCACAACTGGGATGCTCATTGGGTGAGACTTACAAAGCGTCGCGACTCTCTTGGTCGGTTGCTGTAGCAATTTCATTAAGGTTGTATCAACAAGATCATATGAAAGTGGTCGATCACAAGAATCAATTCCTATGCTTTCATTATTTTCATTCAGTTAACCACCATGAGATAGCACTTATTTGCCGTATTATTCTTTTGCTTTTTAGCAGGAAAAATATCAATTTGTCGATTTTATCAATTGCTTCTCAATCATGGCGACCAGTTTCCCTTACCCAGAATCATTTCATACAAAGCGTCCTAAGACGGCATCGGTATTGAAGGCATTTATACATAAGCGCACACCTTCTGAAGGATCGACGCTGTCGCCCGCGAGTCCACCACCGCACGATGGCGTTTTCGTCGCCTCTCCTTCCTTCGAACAGATGACTTCTTGTTATTCGCACGATTATACTCACGATCGCGCGCTCACAGATATTCCACAGAATCAGCAGGGTCCCTTATCACCGCTCAAAACTACAAAGGAGGGGCTTCGGCCAAAATCTGGCATCGATGGAAGGGGATTACACAAGAAGACTTTGAGTGTACTGTCGCTCAAGTCGCTGGCTAGCCCGACCAAGGATGCAGACAAATCAGCGTCAGTCCGAGAAGGAAAGGGGAAGAAACCAAAAAAGACCAAGTCTTCCACGAATATCGCCAACCTTCTTTCGCGTCCAAAGTCGTCCAAAAGTCTGAGGCTGGATGTGGAGCTCGCGGTCCGCAATTCGAAAGACAAGGAAAACCGGAATCCCGATTGCTCGTCACCGGTTTCTGAATCGGCGGTACAACCACCAATCTATTCTCAATTCTCCAGTGAAATGTTCGCAAAGCAACCTTTAGGTGGAAAATTCTTGGAGGACCAGATCGATCTCTATACTCCCGAGAACTATTCGCCAAGCAAACAACGGAATTTCTGCAACGAACAAAATACACAACCAAGCCTTACGAGTCGAGACGGATCGATACGGCCGCATTCCACATACCTGCCAAGTAGTTTTAGCATACAAGACATATACAGGAAGAGTGGTGATAACAGATTTAGTATCGACACCCACAGGCGCGTTTCGGACGAGAAAAGGCCGAGTAGTGATGTGCGAACATCTGGCGAGTCAAGACCATCATTCCAGCGCGCATCGACGTCGACATCTTCTCTACAAACCACATCAAGTAAACGTGGCTCACGCGTTATGGCTGCGGTATCTACCTTTACCGCCAAGGCAAGGGGTACTGAAGCACAGCAGACGCTTGCTCAGACGCTGCCTACTCAGATGCCGCCTGCCCAGACACCGCCTGCCCAGACGCCTGCTGAGACACCTACCTCCACGACCTTTGAACAGAATCGAGTGCTTAATGATAGCGAAATCGATGCCGAGTTCGAAGCAATGTTGGATAGGAGAAACATCCCAGAACATCAGAGAGGGAAGATGCGGAATCTTGCTAAATCGATGAAAAAGGATTTCGTCAAGCAAGACTGGGCTGAGATAGCTGCCGCCACAAAAGCTACTAGACCGCCTAGCACTGGAAGTGACTCAAGTGGTGAAGGCGCAAAGGAAGATGAAGCGACGAGTACGAAAAAGAAAAAGAGACCAAGGAGCCGAACGTTCACATTATCTCGATCCGGTAGCAAAGAGCGCGAGCGCGTTGCAGCAAAGGATAAAAAGTCTGAAGGTACCGTTGTGAACAAGAAATCACAAGAGAGCATAAAAGAGGGCAACAGATCACTCACGTCTGCTAGTGCAGCCGTAGCACAAAACCTTATCGCGAAGGCGAAGGGGCAATGTCCCGATGATTTTGTTTCGTATTTACGGAAAGTTCAAAAACCTGAGCTGGTTGAAGTTGGTCGATTGCATAAACTTAGGTTACTTCTACGGAATGAGACTGTAGCTTGGACGGATACTTTCATCCGTCAAGGCGGAATGGAAGAAATTGTAGGACTGCTGCACAGGACTATGGAAGTCGAATGGAGGCAAGTCTTACCCAACTCTTTTCCCAGGCGGTATACTAACCTGCTTTACAGAGAAGAACATGAAGATGCTTTGCTCCATGAAGTTTTACTTTGCTTGAAGGCTCTTGCGACCACAGCACTGGCCTTGCAACATCTTTGCGTGATTCAGAAGACCCTATTCCCTGCTTTGCTACACATGTTGTTCGACGAAGAGAAGAAAGGACCAGCCGAATTTACCACACGAAATATCGTAACATCTCTTCTCTTCACCTACCTGAAGTCGGCAAGTCTTGGTGAACGCGCGACACGTGCTCGATTCCTTCTATCCTATCTTCGCGACCCCGAACCGACAGAATCCGAACGTCCTGTCGACTTCGTTCTTGATATGCACCGTCAACGACCATACAAAGTCTGGTGCAAGGAAGTGACTAACGTTACTAAGGAGGTCTTCTGGATTTTCCTTCACAATCTCAACGTCATTCCCTTTCCGGGCTCACGCCAGGCTCCAGAACAACCAGATGATCTCCCGCCTGACCTACCATACATGATAAAATACTTCCCACAAGAGCTTCCACCTGTCCCAGCAGCTCCCTATGTTGGTGGCGTCGAATGGGATGCGACAAACTACCTCGCCTCTCACCTTGATATCATCAACGGATGCATCGCCTCCCTCCCAACACTCGAGGAGCGCAACCAAGTCCGCGACGAATTGCGCATTTCCGGCTGGGAGAAATGCATGGGCTCCACATTACGCACTTGCAAAGAAAAGTTCTACGGCGGTGTCCACGCCGGATTGCGATGTTGGGTCGCAGCAGCCGCCGCGGATGGCTGGGAAACTAAGGACGTGCGATGCGGCCCCAGTGCTGAAAACAGGAGTCCGGTTAGGAAGCAAGGCGCCAGTCCGAAGAAAGTCGGTGGTGCGTTAGTGGAACAGGCACCCCCTAAGATTGATATGAAGTTGAGTTTTGCGCAGAACGGAGTGGGGAATAGTACTGTGGGGGATATTTGGATTTGAGGTTGGAGTGCTGCAATGGGGAGATGATATGATATGAGATAACGGCCGAATGCATATTTAGGGGATGGAAAAAGCACAGAACAGCGAAGAAAGGTGAAGAAAGGTGNNAGGTGAAGAAAGGTGAAGAAAAGTCAAACCGAGTGGTTGTTGCTTGTAAGAAGAAATTGCGAATCATTCCTAATTGTTTGGTATAGTGGGATTGGTTAGGTCATAATTGGATGGATGGATGGATGGTCGGTGAGAAAGGAATGGAAGGGGTTGATGGAGTAATGATTGATATCTGGATATTTTTTGTTTTTGGTTGATGGAGTAGTATTTCCATTTATTCATCTTCTTGTAAAGCTTTCTTGTGGATAGCTTTTTTGTAGTTGGCGGAGGGCGGATTGCAGTTGTATTGGAAACAGGAAAGGGAGACAAGGAGGGGGATGAAAAGAGAGACGCTCGAGCGATGATGACTTTATGATGAATGAATGACTGACTTCAATGGTTGTTATTTGTATTTTTTGCATTGAGGTTGTTTTAACGAAATGAGTACACAGAAATCAGGGCATAAATATAGTTATATGATACTTATACAGCATTGCTTGGTGTAGATGCTGAGAGATGTGAGGCGTGCCGTGAAGCTGATGACTTGGAAGAAGTTCATGTTCGAAGCAGGTGAGTCTGCCATAAACTTCGCTGCCACTCTTCTATGCTTTGCAGGACAGATGTGCTGTTTCCTTGGGTGTGGAGGAGTGCGTAGATTGAGGAGACATGGTCCCTCGGTCACTTTGCATCTATCTCATTATACCTCTGATGAAAAGAAATAATCTTTGAGATATATCCTCAAAACATGCATTTTTCACTGAGGAGAATACAAATCAAGCGCGTTAGGCGACGCAACAGACATCGTATCAGTGAATGTAACACAGTCGTTGTCTAGAATATCCGTCCCTTCAAGCACATGAAAAGCCACATATGCGGTGGAACCCCACTTTCCGCGCGTGCAGTACCCAGGTGATGCAGGCACACGAAAGCTTGAAAAGTGCGCAAGGATTGTCATTGGGCGTGCATGGCTCTCGACTCATTACGTGCTTACACCTCGTCATCGTCTCATGAGGCTGTCTTCGGAATGGTTACCTAGATCTCCAAACTTCTTTCTTACTTTCCTTCTCAAGCTTTGTGTGCCGTGGATATGGTTAGTTTTGGCCACGATATATTTATCGCCGCTGTTTATGATTCCGGCCTATCATCTATTTATTACTAGCCTGACCGGAGGTTGAGTTTGCTCCTCCTAGAAATGGCTGCTAAGATGTTTCATGATTTTGATATTGAGGATCGAGGGGAAGACCGAAGAAGTCTTTTACCGAAAACTTTTGAACGACTGAAGACTACGAGGGTTTCGAGGAGTCCTAGTACATGGCCAGGGATTATTGTCTCGATAGTGCTGTTCACTTGGTGGTCATGGGCTGTTCTATCAGATATATACAATTTAGATGGGACTTCGATTGATCAGGAGGAACCAACATATCTTGATTTCGACGATGTTTGAATCCCCTTGATGGATCCGGCAAAGCTGCTGTGACTGACAAATGTATAGATAACTCCCAGGGAAAAGCTGGAATGGCATCCGTGTTTTCCGGAATTCGGGCACACATTCAAATGTGCTCGCCTTACAGTGCCGATGGACTACCATCGGCCGCTAAATGCTTCCAGGAACAACCCCAAAGTCCACATCGCACTCCTTATGCTTCCCGGCGTGCGTGCAGAAACCGAAGGATTTTCTAAATCGCCGCTGCTTATCAACCCTGGGGGACCAGGTGGAAGTGGTATTGATTTTGTCCTTGGTGCAGGACGCTATATTCAACAGATTGTTGGCGAGGATCAAGATGTGGTCAGCTTTGACCCTCGAGGGATTGGAGCGACGATGCCGCGTGTAGATTGTTTCTCTTACCCGTATGCTGCAGGTAGCAGTGCGGACGGTGAAGAGGAGGATAATTATGCTAGAGGTGATTATCATAGGATACTGTACACTGCTCAGGTATCCGGGATCGGTCTTCCCAATTCAAGTACAACGGCCTTGAGATCGTTGGATGCGCATGCGAGAGTTATGGGTAGGTTGTGTGCGGAGAAAGATTCGCTGAGTGGAAAGGACAGTATATTCCGACATGCACAAACTCCAAGCGTCGCTAGAGATATGCTAAGCATCGTTGACGCTTGGGATGAGTGGACTGCTGGTATTGAGAAAGAGAAGAACGGTTTTTCAGAGGAGTTGGGCTATTTAGACGAGGAAGGACAAGATACGAGCAGAGTCTCAGAGTTAGATACCAAGAGTAAGCTGGTCTACTGGGGCTTTAGCTATGGTGTATGTGTGCTTATTTTCATCTCCAACTCCATCTGATTTCAGCCGCTATCTATTCCTCACAGCTCTAACTTTTCCTAGACTCTGCTGGGGTCCACCTTCGCCGCCATGTTTCCAGATCGAGTAGGTCGGCTTGTGCTTGATGGAGTAGTTGACGCCGACCATTATGTTTCGCCAGTTTGGCTTGGAAGTCAAAGAGACATGGATAAAGCATGGGCTTCATTCTTTACCTACTGCCACGCTGCAAAAAATGCGTGCAATTTTTACAGAGATGGGGACAAGGTTGAAGATATTGATCACAGGTACCAGGCGGTGATGGAGGGTTTACGAGAAAATCCTCTGCCTCTCGTCATGCGGGATACTAAGACGCCTGCCCTTCTGACAGTCTCGAATCTCAGGTTTCAGGTCTTCATGTCATCATACGCCCCTATGCAATGGTTTCCAATTCTTGCTACGGTCCTTGATATCCTGGATCGAAAGCTTGGAGAGATGTTCGAGTTTACACCTACGCCGCCATCGTACGATCTTAAGCCTGTCTGCGAACATGCCGGTCCGCAACGCAATTACCCTGAAGACGCACAAAGAGCCACTCTTTGCGGTGATAAGAGATATCCAGTCAGTATACGTGAACTTGAGACATGTTCTTCACAATGTTAATAAGTTCCTTCTAGCTAAACCACACATTTTCGGAGATAGAAAATATGTTTGGAGAGCTTGCAAAAGTCTCCTCCTTCGCAGATTGTTGGATGTCAGTCATGATTCAGTGCTCCGGCTATAACATACCGAGTATAGATCCTCCGATGCGGTGGGATGATCATCCTGCTCACAGGCAAAAGCCAATCAAGACCTCATTTCCCCTCTTCTACATCAGTAACAGTGCAGATCCCGTTACTCCTCTAAGTGCTGGAGTAAAAATGGCCACGAAGTTTGTGGACGCTGGGCTCGTGGAGCAGAAGTCTGTAGGGCATTGCAGCCTAGCTGCCAGATCTATTTGCACAATCAGGAAGATCAGAGCGTATTTCCGGGAAGGCAAAGTACCGGCTGCTCCAGTCCCGGGCAAAGACAACAACCTACTGGACGGCGAGTGGGAAAAGTGCGAAGCCGATGAAACTCCATGGCATGGATGGAATGCAGTTGAACACACAAGAAATGGTGATATTGGAGCTGCAGAATTTGAACGAATGACTGCCTGGGGCGGCATTCAGGATGCGTTTGGGCGGGTCGATCTTTGGGGCCAGAATCATATCAACAGGTTTGATCTAGGTGTTTGGAGCAATGTTTAGAAGCAGCCATATGTGCTTTCCTTTTCTCTCACAATAAAGTCTTCTTAGCAGCTTGTGCATGACTTTGTCGGCCTTCATGGTGAAGTCTTCCCTTTCTGGAGCAGTAATTCGGTCTCACTGATTCTCTTCCTTCCTACCCCACCTGAAGAGCGTACGTTGGTCTTTTCCACCTAGTCCTAGGTTATAATTGCCCAAAACTGACGACAATGAGTAAGAATGATATCTCCAGTTGCATTTGAAAATTGTGGTTTTGCGAGCTTTCGAACTCCCGGAATGGCATCGCGTTGTTTGATTTCCCCTCCATCTCGCCATGCATAATCTCGAACGCACAGACCAATCCCGCACTATGCTACGGTAACCGAGTCGACCCAAAAAATATTTCGAGATGATACAGAAAAGTTCCCATAGTGGCCAGTATTTTGACACTTCAGTGAAATCGTTCATTCTCTTTTCCCTCTCCTCTCCGTAGTTCTCTTCAAGATGCCGGCGTTTACGCGATCAATTACTCCCTTCTTTCAGACAGCCAGGTCTGCGCTGAGACAAGGAAATGCTGTCAGTCCCTTACAGCATGCCTTAAGACGACAAAATGGAGCTGCTGTTGTCAATGCTGCTCGCTCATACGCCACTGCCTTTCAGCGAAACAAGCCTCATGTAAACATTGGTATGCGGGCTTGTTGACTATTCTATGGTGCTTCTGCTGATATGAAATAGGTACCATTGGCCACGTCGATCATGGAAAGGTGCATACAATCAAATCAACACGAGAACCCCGCAGACAAATGCTAACAGTACAATATATAGACCACATTGACTGCCGCCATCACCAAGAGACAGGCAGAGAAGGGCATGGCCAGCTTCCTCGAATATGGCGCCATCGATAAAGCACCGGAAGAGCGAAAGCGTGGTATCACCATTTCCACAGCCCATATCGAATATGCCACCGAGGCCCGCCATTACTCGCACGTCGACTGTCCCGGTCACGCAGATTACATTAAGAACATGATTACCGGAGCAGCCAACATGGACGGAGCCATTATTGTCGTAGCCGCCTCTGACGGACAAATGCCACAAACCCGAGAGCATCTCCTTCTCGCCCGCCAAGTCGGAGTGCAGAAGATTGTCGTTTTCGTCAACAAGGTCGATGCTCTTGAGGATCCTGAGATGTTGGAATTGGTCGAGATGGAAATGCGTGAGCTTCTCTCAACCTACGGATTTGAAGGAGATGAAACCCCCATCATTCTCGGATCTGCACTTTGCGCCCTCGAAGGCCGCAGACCAGAGATTGGTGAGACGAAGATCGACGAGTTGCTGCAAGCCGTCGATACCTGGATCCCAACTCCTCAACGTGATCTCGACAAGCCTTTCCTCATGTCCGTTGAGGACGTCTTCTCCATTCCAGGTCGTGGAACTGTCGCCTCCGGACGTGTTGAGCGTGGTGTCTTGAAGAAGGATTCCGAAATCGAGATTGTCGGAAAGGGCGACCAAGTTATCAAGACCAAGGTCACCGACATCGAAACCTTCAAGAAGTCTTGCGACGAATCACGAGCTGGTGATAACTCTGGTCTCCTGCTCCGTGGTATCAAGCGTGAAGACGTCAGGCGTGGAATGATCATCGCCGCCCCAGGAACAACCAAGGCCCATACCAAGTTCCTCGTCTCCATGTACGTTCTCTCCAAGGAAGAAGGAGGACGCCACACCGGTTTCCACCAAAACTACCGACCCCAGATCTTCATCCGAACAGCCGACGAAGCCGCTGCTCTCCACTGGCCCGAGGGAACCGAAGATGCCGACTCGAAGATGGTCATGCCAGGTGACAACGTCGAGATGGTATGTGAGATTGAGAAGCCGTGTGCTCTGGAAGCCGGTCAACGATTCAACATTCGTGAGGGTGGACGAACGGTCGCTACTGGATTGTGTACGAGGATTATCAAGTAGATTCACTTCGGGCCCTGGTTGGGCCGCTTGGTAAATAGGATTGGGATCGATGGATGAGTTGCATGTAACGTCTAGAATTGGGCGGGGGAGTATTGGTGGGGAAAATGAATATATATGGACTCACTGGAAGGGAAATGAACGGGGACGGTGGATGGAAAACGAATGGTAAGATTACGAATACTGGAGCGAAACATCTTCATTGTATATCCCGAGTGATGTAAGGAGTAGAGGGGAAGAGAAAAAGGAGTTTGTTCAATTTGTAATATTAGGCACCCTTTTTCTCTGTAGATTATTTCGCTTCCTTCAATGGTAATGACAGAAAGAAAGACTCCTCTCATCTAGTTGTTTTCATATTTCGTGCCGTGACTGTATTAGATTGTTAAGAGACAGGCTTGCATTGTGAGAGGAAGAAAGCCTAGTATCAACAAGCATTGAAGTAGTCGTAGTCATAATGGTCATATTCTCGTACTGACTTGATGATGCTGCTCTAGGTATCTATCAGAGCAAGCTGTGTCGCGGAACCATGCATGCATTTTGCATCTCGTTTTTCTCGTCCATCCATACCATCGTCAAACAATGCTCAACTTTCTCGCTCGCTCGCTCATCAATATCATCATTGTATCACATCATCATCAATATCATAGCCGAGCCCACCTAGAGAGCCGTTTCCTTCTTCTCTTCTCTCAGCGTCTTCAACTGCGACTCGAAATCCTTCTCAACCCATTCCCAGTAAGTTCTCCACGTCTGGTGCTGGCTGCCCTGTGCGCCCATCGCCGTGCTTGCAGCCGGAATATGCGAATGCAGATTTAATGTCGCACGGAGCGTGCTCTTCACCGCCTCATCCTGTTTCTCGATCTCTTGCTTGACAGCGGTATCCTTTAGCTTGATGGACAGAGTACTGCGGAAGCAGTCTGCGATGGCATCAAGACGGCGTGCAGTCTCGTCAGGATCGAGAACGACCAGCTTGTTGAGCATGAGGATGCAAAGTGCCCGGATGTCGTGCTCGTCTTTCAAACCTGCAATGATACGGTCATAGAAGTCTAGAATATTGATGCGTGAGAATGCAGTCTCCATAAGAGCGTATAAGGTTTCGTATGCACTCTATGAGTTTATTAGCTATGCACGCTGCACACAGGAAATCTAAAGATTCTACATACCTTGCGGACTTCAAGACCATCATCAACTTTATGCTTAAAAGGTCCCATCATTACCTCACGGATTAGCTCTGGTTTGATCTGCGATTCATTCATTACAAGAGGAAGTAGCTGTGGGAGGTTAGGATTGATCAGCTCTGGCTTGTTGTGAGCAGCTGCATTCAGAGTAGTCAAAGCCAATCGACGGTTCTCTAATTCGGAGTCGAGAAGCATCACTTTGAGCATATCGATCAGCATCGCTTTAAGTACCGAATCAAATGACTCGTCGCTGTCGGACAACGTGTAACGAATAGCCTGGATAACCATGGCGCGCACTGAAGCAGATGGGTCTGAAAGATAATTCTAAAACATAGTTAGCTTCTGCGCCACTTCTCATCAAAGAAAGCTTACCTTCAATTGTGGCATGAATGCCTTCGGATCAATCATAGCCAATCGTCCGATACATTCTGCACCGATAGCCTTGTTATCCTCAGCTTGCGAGGCCGAAAGAAGTCTCTCCCATAGTGATGCTATGTGCTGAGTTATATCCGCAGGTTTGTTCCCCGCCTGCTGAAGTATCTCTTTGATAGAATGTAGAAGTAAGAACTCATCGCCACTCTTGCTCATCATGTCTAATATTTCAGGAAGATACACCGTGATGTTACCAACCCCAGCACGACCTAGTGCTACAGCTGCTGCAAGAGGTACTTTGTCGGAGCGTGATTTGAATTGGGAGGTGAAAGTAGATGGCTTCAGAGGCGACTTTGCACCCAGCTGCAAGCCAGCCTCTCCAAGCACGGCCAATGCCAAGCATTGCTTAGCTTCATCAGATGAGTTGTTGTGCAATTCTTCCAGGAAGTTGTCAATACTGACGCCAACAGAAGACCCTCCATAAACGAGCAAAGTGCCAATAGCTTTTCCAACTACTGTAGGTTCGCCGCGGGTGCTAACGTCCTGCAGAAGCCCAGCCATCAAACGCTGGCCTACTCCCTGCTTACCAATGTTGGTGACTAGCAGTAGCAGTGCATCAAGAACGGAGCCTCCCAAATTTACAACTAATAGCTCGCATAGAGCTTCGTTTAATTTTTTAGTAACGACTAGATTTGCATCATCGATAACTAAATGAGCTAGAACTAACAAAGCTGGTCCCAGAAGATGTAAATCGACGCTGTTTAGAAGGGGAAGTAGTGCGCTAAGGAGACCTTCGATGGTGGGGGCGTCCAATGAGTTTCGTGAAGCTGGCGAGATAATTAAATTTTTGAGTGCACCAAGACTTGCCCCGCGTAGTGATCGGTTCGCCTTACGGAGTTGCGCAGAAAGCTCCAACGAAACTTCGCGAATCCATTCAGGACGAAGTTGGTCTTTAGTTTTGGATAAAGCAGCAATAGTATCAATGGCTCGAACTGCAGCAAAACGTGTCGTTTCATTTTTCAGCCGATCACTAAGGATATCTAGTGCAGCAGTTCGGTCATCTGTCGAGAGCAGCGATGAACCTTCGGGACTAGCTGTGCGGGCAAGCATGATACCAAGACCATGAATCGCGCGCTGTCGGACTTCTACATCTGCATCAGTAGCAGAGACTCGCCCCACAATGACTTGGTATAACTTTGAAAGGTCCTCCTGATGGTTTTGCTTCACAGTTCTCGACCTAGGGGGTGTCAATGCCTTTACAAGCTGCTCCGCGGTACCGATAGCTTCTCCGGAAATCTTGTAAAGTTTATCATTCACAGCTGATACAACACCTGGTAAAATCTTCGGAAGGAACGGTTGCAAGACGCTCGAAGAATGGGTCTTGGATATGTCTCCGAGGAGTTTCAAAGCAGCAATTCGGAGGGTGTTCGCAGTTGCAGAGGCAGCACCGCCACTAGCGATTGTCCCAGAGGAACTTATTGAACCAGATGGTGATTTGAGCGCTTCCATGATAGGGTCAACAAGCTGACCGAAAAATTCCGCAAGTCCTCCGTTTTGAACCGAAACCATGCTATCTAAAAGGTTGATGAGTGCTTGTTTTGTCGGAATCGAGCTTGTCTTCAGTAGCTTGACAGTAGCCCGGACGATGGAAGGACTTAATTTTGCTAAATCTGCTCGGGGGCCAGACGCGGGTAATGGTTCTACTGTAGGTGAAGTCAAACCAGCGGACATTGATAAAAGAGCCTTCGAGTCGTAGGTCGCAGAGAAGCTGCTTTCTCGTCTTCTCTTTCGACTTTGAGAGGGTTGACTGTAACTCAAAGCGTCATCTGCGGAAAAGTCGACTAATACACCTTCGCCAGTCTTACGGATAAGCGATGTCATGACCGCGATAACCTCTAGTCGCACATTTTCCTCTCGTTCATTGAACCTTTGAACGAGAGTAGGCGCTACCTGTGCGTACAATGTGCCATCGTCGAGTAGATCACCACTACCCCTGGTCGAAATTAAAGTGTAAAGTGTCTTAGCAGCACATCTTCGAACCTTCCAACTCGCGTCATCATCATCATCGTCGAATCCAGCTTCAGCCTCAAAGTCCTCATCGTCGTCAAAATCGGCCATGTCATCTTCGTCAGGTTGAGTACCTCCCATTTCCTCATCGTCATCGTCATTGTAGTTTGGGTCATATTTGAGGAATCGAAGAGCAGCAGCGATTGTTTCTTCAGTGTAAGGGCGCATCTCAGTACCACATGATGCTAAGAAACCCTCGAGTGCTACGAGGGCAGCTTCCCGAACATCGTCAACCTCGGGATCTCTCTCGCCATCTTCTGCGGAATTTTCCAATTGGTCCGAAAGTTCCTGCTCACTTAGCGCACTAAGGACGAATGGTGCAAGCACTTTCAAGTATGGCCCGAAACGTGATGGTATTGATCGGGCCATCGATCCAAGAATGGTGATATAAAGTCGTCTTTGTACCGGGGTAAGGTGTGGGTTACGAAGACGCTCAATGAGATGAGAGACAAAGCCGCTCAGATCGCCATCCGTCAAATACATAGCCAATAAAGACACGGCCACTACAGCACGCTTTTTGACAACCGAACTAGCTCGCTCTGCTTCTAAAATGCTGACTACCAGATTTTGGAGTGCCTCAACTTCAGGTTGTTGTAACATCGGACCAAAACATCGTGCGACTTCGATCAGAACATCGACTGCATCGGAGTCTATCTCAGTGGTCGAAGACGGTTCGAGCATACCGGGAGGGGGTGGTGGTAGGTTTGCGCCTTTGCTGGGTTTCTGGAGGACGACACGTCCAACCAATCTAGGAATAAGAACTCTGCTAACAGCGGAGTATGCTTCGAGCACATCTTTTGACGGAGAAACGCCGCTGATAGGTCTTGGGAGTGTGACTACAACCGTTCGTAAAGCCATCGAAGGAATGGAGTTGTCAACTGAGTTCTCCGTGCTCAATGTTGAGAGTCTTTCGAGCATAGGAGCCAGAATGCTGTTTGGCACTTTGGTGACCAACGGGGCCAGACTGTAAATAATCGATTAGAATCTAGCAAAGGCCCATGCGGATATGGTCACGAACCATTTTATAGCCAAATTTTGCACTTCTCCGTTCTGATCGTCCAACGTCCTGATGATCCCATCCACCGTCTTGGCAGCAGTATTGTAATCATTATGGAGAAAGTCGGGTTTTCCAACAGTTAATACCTGGAAGAGATCGTTCAAGGACATAAATCGATAATCAGGGTCGGCATCGTGAAGTTTGGGCAGTAAAGCCGCAACAGTTTGTGATGTTGGATTTGATGTAATGGCGTTTGACATTGTGAAAGCAAAGCTCGCCCTTCATGTGATAACGGCCGTTGAATGTGGATGAGGGCAGAGGCAGTATTGGCAGTATCAAACTACCATGAGAATCTAAGTGTACTGAGGAGTTTATCGTTTTGTTTTTGGACGGTGGATAGCTGCCTAGCAGAAGACGAGAATGTCAGATAGCTTCAAAGCGGAGCAAAAAGCAAGAATCAATCTACCTTTAGATAATGCCCCTTTGGAGGTCAAACAAAGAGTGAATAGCCCTCAACTTCGGTGCAAGTTCTGGCACTTGAGGGATATCTGATTGATCCGGAGAAACAAGCAATGATTGTTTCGCTCTATGATCGGAAGCTGGAGGACAATTTGATGATCCCATCCCACCAAAGCACCGGAAGCTACATATGGCGGAGAGAGTGGGAGTGGCTCCAGTGGCTCATGAGTGGCCCGAGTGAACAAGAAGTGGTGGGGTAAATATTGTGCCTTATAAGGAAGGCATAAATAGCTATCCAGGCACTCGACAAGGGTCTTTTTCATCCAAGCTCTAACTTATCCCGAGCTTAACTCGTATGACTGCTGGCGTCACTAGGATTGAGCACCGCAAAAATTCCGGCTAACCCAGCCATCTGTCCTATTTTTGTTCCTTTACAATACAGAAAGCTTACACTATCGCCACAACTTACTATTTTCAATTGACATAGTACGTCTCTTCTTCGCCCAAGAACTCAATGTTCTGTATTTAAAACTAAGTTCTGTGAATTTTAAGCACATTTTTCCGCCCACTTTTCCCACCCCTCCGAAAATGGCATTCTCAAGAGCAGCAATCCTGCGAAATTTGCGCAACTTCCGAGCAAGACCAACGGCGGCTCGACCTCAATTGATAAACCAGATTGCCAAAAGAGCCTATGCTAGTCATGGAGGCCATGAGGCAGCAAAGGCAGGAGGTGACGCTGTCTGGTTAGTTGAGACAGATTACTCCGGTTCCTTGAGATGGAATCGCCGTTAACGAATACGTCATTTAGGGCTGCCGGAGCTGTAGCTGTTACTCTCCCAACAGTCTACTTCCTTCTACAAAATGGACCAGATACTTCATCTCATGGTCATGGCGCTCATGGCGATAGTCACGGAAAAGAACACGCCGAAGTACACGAGGAAGAACACGAAGAGGAACCTGCCGAGGAACCTGCCGAGGAACCTGCTCACCAAGAATCCAAAGATGAATCCAAAGATGAAGAGAAGCCGGAATCTGAAGACAAGCCAGAAGCTGAAGAGAAATCCGGGGAGAAGTCTGACGAGAAAGAAGGCTCATACTTCTCTGGTAAGGACGACCGATACAAGGAGTCAGCTATCTCCGGTCCTTCGCATGATGAAAGTGTTGTCTCTGCGGATGAGAAGAAGGTTCGCAAGTCGTACCCTGATGCAAAGGGCGGAAACAAGGCTCGGATAGAAAGCCAGTCAGGAATGAAGCAAGGGTTGAAGGATCCGGTAGGAGGAGGGGACGAGCCATTGGATAGGGTGTGTTTCTATGTCCACAACATGGTAGATTTGAGACTGACAAACAAATAGCCTGCCGCTTCAAAAGAAACTCCTGGCAAGAACACTATGTCTGCCAAGCAAGAAGGACTTAGCAACACAGATACCAAGCACTCTGGAGACCTCACTAATGACAAGACCAAGAGCTCAAAGGGCGAGGGCTCTGTGGAAACTGCGAAGGTTAAGGGAACCGTCGACCCAAAGCGGCCACAAGTGTAAATATGGAGCTCTGAGCATCTTCGAAAACTCCGTAAAATCAAATTGCGGACCTCATTTACGTGCGAGAGGGATACTTTATTCGGGATGCATGCATGTGGATGTTAATTCTCTCTGAGAGATTAGCTAATTCTCAGGGCTGCAAGATTCTCGGTACGATTTATATTGGCGATGCTTTATAGAAAGATCTGAGTCGACAATGCACATAATGTATTCGAAGTGTCATTAGTTCAAATTTCAAAAGCACTTTTCTTCTACCGTAGTTCTTATCCTACCTCGAAAGTTCTGGTTCTACATCCTACCTTGCGTTCTCGATCACTTTGATCTTGTAACCTAGTGGAGGTTGAATGATCTGGCTACTGATTGTTAGCACGCTTGGATTCTCAATTTGGAATGCTTTACTCATAACATAGTTTCTTTATGTAAATGCCTACAAGAAGGTGCATTAGTCGAAGCTCGCGTGGGAAAGACCTTTCGTAGACTGGAAGCCGGACCTATCGCTCATGTTAAGGAAGGAGCAATGGATATCTTTATTGTAGCATTTTCACCTCTATCCTTTCTTTCTTCCCTACTCTATTCAACAAACAACAGAATTATCAACTTGGACACACAAACATCACTACCAGGTGCATCGTAAGTCGATAACTCTTCATCATCATCAAGCAGAAGGACTAAATTTAAAGCAGGCTCTTTCAAATATTTTCATCCGCCTCAGAATGGGCAAAAACAAACATTCTCCAGGAAAACGAAACTCTTCCACGAAGAAGTATTATTTGTCTCCAATCTCTCCAGTTCACAGACAATCTCTCGCTGTCAATTCTGCCCTGGCCCAAGCTATGGCACTAGACTTGAGTGGTCCCTCGCAATGCCCTATACCTCACCAGCCTCCAAGACACGAATTGATGCACTACAAACGCAACAAACCAGAAAAGACCGGGAAAAGCGACTGGATGGTTAGTTTTGGTCATGAGCCTCCCGGGGATATAGGCACGTGTTGTACAGCTTGGCTAATGCCTTGCGTATTGCATGGGAAAACTCATTGGCGGTTGAAAAACATCTCGCTTGGTCAGGATCCCCACGACTGGCATGATTCTGAGGGTTGTAACAAGATGTGCTGGTTGCACGCAATGCTTGGAGGCTGTTGTTGTGTAGGAAGTAAGATTGACAACAAGCCGACTTTAAAAGCTTTAGCTGACGAATGCAAATAGTCGTCCTCACCGCACTGCAACGCGCAAGAATTCGAGCCCAATACAGAATCAATGGCCATTTCGGATACGACTGCCTCTCCTCGATATTCTGTCATCCTTGTGTCTTAGCCCAAGATGATCGTGAAGTCCGAGCTCGAGAAGGTGCAGTTGGGCTGGCTAAACGTACTGAGATCTTTGGCCAGCCCCAGATGACCCAACCAAAATTGCAACAACCGATGAGATATGCATCGCCACGTGTAACGGATGCAGAGAATCCCGAATCGAGAGAAAATCGGATATTCAGACTTGAAGGAAAGAAGTTGCAGAAACGGTACGCTAGGATTGGAGATATGAAAGAAATTCCCGCTGAGCCTGAGAGAGAGAGTAATGCATCGGGTCATGCGTCGGGGGCCGAAGCAAGCAGGAACATTGAACAGCCTGAAGCTGTTGTGGCCCACGTCGGAGACATTGGAGGTAGATCTGATGGCGGAGGATCAACTGCGCCACAGAAAAGCCGAGGAAGCCTGTCTAGTCTCACGAATTGCAGCACTGTTGTCTATGAGTCGCCCCCGGCAACCATCAAGGCTAAGCAGCATACTTTGCGAAGATGCGAGAAGATCAGACCATCAGCAATGCAACAGCTTTCCTACGTCCATGACTTTACCGACTCTCCTGTTACCAAGTCAGTTTTAGATTACTACGAAGAAGAGGAGAAGTATCTACAAAAATTTGGAATCGGCCGCAGACTAATCAGCTCCACCATTGATGCTGGGTCTTCTCAACCTACTATTCAGCATGCCTTGGATGATTGTACTGCTGCGTTTGATCGAGCTGGCAGTACTGGCAGTACTGGCGGCACGGTCCGGCAACATCGTCTCACAACATGCGAAGCAATCGCCCCGGCTCCATCGGCTCCTTTGAGCCAGCACCCAATCGAAGAATGCGTTCTGGAATCAGCCGGTACTTCAAGTCGACAAGGATCATTTAAACAGCATAGATTGTCAAGCTGCGCTACTCGCTCTCGTCAGGGCGATAGCATCTCAGGGTCATTGAGATTACACCGGTTTGCCAGCTGTCCTGCACGACCTGACACAACTGCTAGTTCTTCCATTTCAATTGAGCAACACGGTCTTTCAAACTGCGGAACAAACTCTATGCTGCCATCGAGAGCATCAAGTCCATTCATGCAACAGCCACGAGATCAGCAGCAATTGCAGAAAGATGGTGCACCAATGGACTCCCCTAGTACTCCTTCATTGAGGGAACACCGATTGGAAAGCTGCAACGTCCCGGAATCTGTCTCGACTTGCGAAGAACACTTGCTAGATAAATGTGAATTGGAGTCTGGTTTGGCTAGCCCAGTTCATGCCCGTCAACATCGATTCGCAAGCTGCTCTATTCTTGATCTGTCTGATTCTTCGAGTTCAACACCAATTAGGCAACATCGTATTTCAAGCTGCAGTGCTCTTAGTCCTTCTTCGAGCGGCAAGAACTCAGCTACATTGGACAATGCATCAATTGGTTCTGGACCGAGCACTCCTTATAAGCCGAAGCAGCATCGTTCAGTTAGCTGTATTGCTCAAATTCCCATACTCGAATCCAAAGAGCATTTCCTGATCGACTGTGCCGGAGGGTCTGGAAATATTAGCCCAGTCAGACAACACGCATTCACGGACTGCGACGCAAGATCGGAAATCCAAGAAGAGGAAGAGCATCTGCTAGACCAATGTGCAGGTGGATCTGAACCAGCCACCCCAGTTAAACAACACCGTATCAGCAGCTGTGTCGTCAGCAGTCCATCTTCGAGTATGCGCAACTCCCTACTAGGACGTCAACACAGAATTTCTAGCTGTCCTGTCCTCACGCCAGAGAAAAAAGGGATGTCGCGCATTTTCCTTGTTGATGTTAGTGATGATGATCAAACTCTGGATAGACAGAACTACGAGGATCATTTGCATAATTTGGATGAGTGTCAGACGCCGGCGCAGAAAGTCGGGTTGGAAGCGGATGAGAAGACAGGGTTGATGCAAGGTGATAAGGATAGGGAGGTGGAGGTTGCGGAGAGGAGAGAGGTTAGGATTAGTGATTATGCGAGCCATGAAAGTGATGGGCTATACTCGCTTGCGCAGGTGCTAGCGTTGAGTCATGAGAATGGAGGGATTGGTGGGGGAGGGGAGGAGGAGATGACGGGAACTGTGACGCGTGATAAGAAGGGGAAGGGCAAGGGCAAGGGGGAGGAAAAGGGGAAGGACAAGGAGAAGGAGAAGGGGAAGGACGATGGTAAGCG
>LLKJ01000524.1:0-17641 GCA_002242865.1 Clarireedia sp. CPB17
GTGACGGGTGGGGAGGCGTTGGCTTCTAGTAAGTGTTCTCGCTTCATCATCTTCTTGTTGTTTTGCTGGGATTGGTTGTAGGGTTTGCAAGATTCGGATTTTTTTTTGGGGGGTGGAAACGCGCTACGAGTGTCACAACTCGCCGAGGCGAGAGGGGTCGTCTCCGCGTGATGGTGATGAGAAGTGCCGTCTGAAAGTTTGCGGGAACTCGCAGCAAATTGATGCATTATATGATAGCCAACAAAGTTGTGGCATCTACGAAAACGCGGGTGGAAGCAGAGATTCGCACAATCTATCACCGAGCACTGGGCGAATTGGAAGCAAGTTCGTTAGCCAGTCCCAGAGGGTTGCGAGATACCAATTTGCATGCGAAATACAGAATCCAAGAACGGGTAGATCCTTGACAGACACGGAGTTTGGGGATGAGTAGATAATTTGTTGTGAAAAACGGCTAACGTGATGATATATAGTGACGGCATATATTGCTAAAGAAGGGAAGTACCCTAAGCATTGGAGTCCGCCTGCTGGGGATCCAGCGATGATAACAAGGCCTTCTTCGGTTGCTGAGAGTAAGTTATATTTTTTCGAAGCACTTACTCTTGTTATGTAACGGTTTTGAGATGGGGACGTCGATGCTGGCAAGTCTGCTCGGTACACACAGTATTTCCAAGTGGTACAACTTGTGACGTGCAAGAGAGTCTGTTCGATTCCTTCTTCTGTCGTGCCATTTCATAGTACAGTCGAGGAAGTAAAATGAAACAACCTTACAGCATATTGGGGTGATAATTTCTAGCTCCCCAAAATTGTCCCTGCCTAGCAAAGTTATTTCCTCTAACAGTATATCAGCAACCGGAACAATCCACTCAATCGGTATACCAATTCAAGTATACCCACTCTACGAAAACGGTTTTCGCGCGCACCGCAACCAGACTCGATCAGAAAATAACCTGGAATCGGCGAAGCTGTACGCAGAGTTTTCTAAGACTACTGCTGAGAACGAATTTGCTTGGAATAAGGACATTGCGAAGACTTTGACTGCGGAAAAGATTGCTACACCTGGGAAAAGAAACAGGATGATCTGTGAACCATGTAGGTGTTGAGTTTAATTATTTAGTATGGGAGAATAGGAGGGAGACTACAGAGCGGTGTCGATTTGCCGTACGTTTACTAATTCAACATTTAGATCCACTCCTTATGAACGCGTATAACACGGTAAATATGGCAGCAAGCTGTATTATTACATCAACTCAGTTTGCTAGAGAACTGGAGATCCCAGAAGATAGATGGATATATCCCCTAGGAGGCGCGGGGATGAGCGAGAAGAGTAACTGTATGTCTTGACTCCAACATTTGGGTGTTGCTTTGCTTAACATGTGATTTATTATAGTTTGGGAAAGACCCAACTTCTACTCCAGTACAGCTTTGGAGAGGTCTTTGGATGCAGCGTTGGATATATCGGGGTTGAAGGCGGAGGATGTGGATTTGTTTGATTTCTATTCGTGAGTTTTCTAGCGCGGTGATGGACTGCTCATTCCGTTTAACTGACAATGCTAGATGTTTTCCCATTGTCCCGAAACTTGCAGCACATCATTTGAAGATACCGCTGCTGGATCCGCCTAGACCCATCACCTTGCTTGGTGGGTTGACATCGTTTGGTGGTGCGGGAAATAATTACAGTATGCATGTAAGTGGACCACCCCCTTTATATCCCTCTGCGGTAGATACTCGGCTAATATGCAACTATTCAGGCAATAACAGAGATGACGCGTCAGCTGCGAAAACGCGGCAAAGGACAGAATGGATTGATTCTAGCTAATGGTGGCGTGCTGACTTACCAGCATGTTCTGTGTCTCTCGTCGAAACCTCGAACGGATGGTAAGTCGTATCAGGAATCTAATCCTTTGCCTAGCCTGGTGGATATCGCGTCCCCGAATTTGGTGGAAAGTGTGGGGGATGGGATGTGGAGAGCTGTTATTGAGGTGGGTTGGATTATTTTCTTTTCCCTTCTTCTTGTGCCCTACGACTCCGATAGATGTGCCGTAGAAATGGAGAAGATGAATGCTCCTGGCTAGTGATAGAAGTGCTGACGAAATAACAGACATACACGGTGCAATACTCGCGCGGGAACGAACCCGAACAAGGATTCATAATTGGAAGATTGAAAGATACGGGAGAAAGATTCGTAGCTAATACGGGGGACGAAATAACGCTGAAGGCACTTGTAAAAAATATTGAGAATGAGGTTATTGGGAAGGAGGGCTGGGTTTGGAAAGAGGAGGATGGGGATAGAAATTTGTTTGGCTTTGATCGAGGTTCTAGGTTGTGATGAGGCTCGTATATGGATTTGTGTGGAGTAGCACGGCCTAGCTATTTATGGAGTTATATGGTTGTATAAGGAGCTTTTTTGAATAACTGAGCAGAGCAGCAATTGTGATAGCTTATAGGTTGATTATGGGACATATGGCGGCGTCGCTTGCACTATGTAGAACGCTGATGTCAGATATAGCAAGTACTTCGACTTGTACAGCAGCCTTGTCAAGATATTTCATGGCATGGCACCGTGTATTTGGTATTGTAAATCGCTATTTTCGTTACCCATGAAGATTTGTTTTCATACACTGGCCGTAAGCTGTATCCCCTGCGGAGAAAACCCATACAATACAACCTCAAGCTTGAATTCTTTTCCGAGCCCATGTCACGATGCTTCGAGGACACTTCCTCTACAGTGCGCTTCCGAGTCTGGCTTGTTTGGTAATAGCCACGATCTAACAATACGCGCGGGAGAAGAACTTTCTTTCATTCCAAATATCGATGCAGCGGGCCGAAGCATGATGTTAGTAGTAAGAAGCCAGCCATCCCGAGTTCTCGGTACCAAGTGGAACCCCCACCTTCCCAAAACGCCCAAGCCCGGACCGAGCCTGCCGCCACCCGTCGCCGCTAGTGGAATACTGTATCGATCCTTATCCCCCTCATTTGGAATTCCTTCATTAACATTAACATTTGGTACAAAATACAGTTTCCTCTTTTTCTGCGACTACATAATCCGACAGCTCTACCTACTACCGAGTTTACGTCTCACGACCTTGGTCCCAGCGATAAAGTTACTCTACTACTGACATACGCCCTACTTGTTGATTGACTGGGAGCTCTATTTGAAGCATACATTGTGGAGGTAATTAATAGGATCTCTGAGCGCAATGATCGAGGATTCTGTGTTTATATTTTAAATTTCATAACTAACCGTCTCTTTGCAGATCCAGTTTACGCTGATTCACAAGTTTCTTCAGGTCGATCTTTGTTACATTCCGCCCACGACACCAAGAACCACCTATCAGTACATCGCCATCTTCGAGCACTAGCTTTGCCGTCACGACAGATCACGCGCATAATCCACGACTATTCTCGTACAATCTTTCACGGGGGCCGTCTGAAACATCTAGAGCATCCCCAAACTGGCTGCTATTCTCTACATAACCTCATCATTCCTGCGAAAGCCGATTATACCACTGCGGACGCACATTCGAGATGACTAGCGCAGCAGCGAGTCTTCTGGGCAGACAGCTGAAAGAAATACAAAAGGCAAAAGATCTCCCTGGCATAAGTTGTGGGCTAAGAGGCGATAATGTATTTGAATGGGAAGTCATGCTCATGATCAGCGATGAGTGTAAATATTACGGAGGTACTTAACATTCCCGAAGACTCTGCGATCCACCTGCTAATCTACGCGCACTAGGGGGTAACTGGCGATGTCACCTATCCTTCCCTACGAACTATCCCCATTCTCCACCGACGCTCACCTTCCAGGACCCGATTCCTTTCCACCCAAATATTTACCCCTCTACAGGAGTCCTCTGTATATCGATCCTCCACGCGCCCGGCGATGACGAGTATGGATATGAATCAGCCGCGGAACGATGGACGCCAGTACAAACACCAGAAACTATATTATTGAGCGTCGTTAGTTTGTTTAATGATCCGAACGATGAGAGTCCGGCGAATCTGGAAGCTGCTAAGATGTGGAGGGAGGCGCAGAAGGATGAAAAGACGATGAAGGAATGGAAAAGAAAATGCAGGAGGTTGGTAAGGGAGAGTTTGGGAGAGGAGTAGGGTGGACGGGTTGTGCGTGTCGTAAGCGGGTGTGGTCATCTATGCTGTGTAAATTGAGCGGGCATAGCGAGCATTCCATTTCACTGTCTCGGTAGGGAGACTGGGTTCGTTGTTGTGATTGTTACTTGAGAATACTCTCGGAACCGGAAGCATTTTCTTGGAGTCTTTGCTTACCTGAACTTGACTAGTCTTGCAAGTCTCTTGTTCTTCTAAAATTAGCTTCACAACCATGAGGACGAGATCTGAGCTGTGCACAATGCAACAGATGTCACATCTGTTCAAATGATATACTGGGGATAATAAAGCTACATCTTACATCTCCTGCTTTCTTGGATTACGCTTCTCGGTTTATTCGAGGTATGGAAGTCTGTAACCCAATGGTCGTAAATGCGGAAACTTTCCAAGCACCTGACCCTGCTTATTAGGATAGGGGGAACTATATTATATATAGGAGAGCCTCCTCCACGAGCCAAGGTTCATCTTATTTCTCAGATGAAAAGTGTTTACGATGATAAGATCTGTGAGACTGGGCTCAAATAAGAAAAGGTATCATTATCGACTGCATATACCAAGAAGTAACTATAAATATTTGCTTGAAAATATCCCTTTAAACTGAAATATGATATATAATTTTGCGTGCTCTTATATAGGATTCAATATAATTCTTCTATAAGTCGTTATACTCATATCATTTTGGCGTATATCCTCTACGGATAGAATGAGATGCATAGGCTATAATATTGTATTCGTATTAGCATATAACTTCATTCTTTGTACACACCAGCCAGTCGTTTCACTTCAAAGATGCACGCAATCTCACAAACAGAAAACAAACTCACCAATTTTTGATTCAGCTTCACCCCCACAACACTCCCCTCCTTATTAAGCGTCGTAATATTCATCAAATCATCCACCGCCGGAATCCTCAACTCCAACCTCGTCGCCACATCCCGATAATTAAACCACGTATACCTCAGTCCGTCCGCATCCGGATCCCAGCTCGCACTCGCGTCAAAAACAACCGTGTCATTGTACTTGAAATCCACACTCATAGCACTCGGTCCACACGTCCCATTCACCACCGCCACCGGCGCGTGGTTATTCTTCTTATAATCTGAAGATGCAGCCCACGCCATCCGCGCTGCGAAATCATACTGGTACGCTTTCCTCCACCGCCAGATCGTCGCGAATGAACTGAGGAAGAACTGCCCGTTCAGACCCTGCACGTAGTCTGCTGCGTCGGTGAATGTATTTACCTTCCGAGACGCATCCAGTGGTTTGAAGCGCCCGCCCCAGCTGCCCCATTCGGGGTGGTTGATGTCGCCGAGGCCGTTTTGGATTAATGGGAAGAAGGAGGGCGTGTCCCCTTCCATGATGAATGCTATGTCTGGGTAATGTGCGCCGAGGGTGCCGATCCGGATATGTTGGTCCAGCCAGTCGTTCGTCACGAGAGAGGAATCCGGACCCCCTTGGTCGAAGAGTCCCCCGCCGGAGATGCCGGTCCAGGACGCGAGGGAGTATTCGCTGAAAGAATGCAGTGAGACGATGTAGAAGAGGGAGGGGTAGGTGGCGCGGATCCAGGCCCCGGCATCGTCTTGGTCGGAGATGGAGTATATGCGTAGTTTGGAGATGAATGTAGCGAGACTTGAATGGCTGCGTGTTTGGGAGGCGTGCTGTAATGATTCGGCTAGGACGGCTGCCCCGCCCCATATTGCGACCCAGATGGGTTGGTCGGCTGTTGTTGCGTCTGCGCTGGCGACGAGTGCGAGAGCGGCATCGCTTGGTGTCATGTTCAGCGCTGCGAGACCGTACACACGGTGGCCGCTGTGGACTTTGGGGAGGAGGGAGGCGCTGGTTGGGTAGGTTGCGTTGGGCGGGGCATTGGCATTGAGGTTGGTGGTCACGTTTCCGTAGGCGTTGATCACGGTTTTGATGGTTGAGGTGTCGATTGAGTCGTTCTTCCAGACGGAAGTCACGCCGGCAATACCTTGGATGTTGAATTCGTTGGCGTAGGTTAGAAAGCGCACGAGGGACATTTGGTCATCGGGTTCGTTGCTCATGTCGGTTAGGACGAAGACCTTGGGTTGGGTGGTGTATCGGGAGAGTTCGCATTGTTGTGCTGCGCAGACATGGTGAAGGGATATCAGAGTGACAAACAGGATGCTTAGCATTCGGAGACTGAAGAAGGAGGCGGGGTTCATGGTGATGGTTAGGAATGAGATCAAAATCCAACTGAGTGGGCTATGTCTTCACAATCATCCAGCAATACATGACAGGAACCTACCTTTATAAATACTTACTGAGTAACACTGCAACCTCGTATCGTTCGTGGTTAAGTTTCCCAGAGTAGGAGTATATCTGCACTGCAGAATTGACATCATACCTCGTCAGGAAAAAGTTCTGCAGTCCAAGAAATCGGTATATAAACAGCAGTTGTAAGCGCAACACAACCGCAGCCTTAGGTACCGTCACCATTACCATCGACCCAAGTTTCCCAAGGACATGTCGGTGAATGAAAGAAGAGCATGGTTCATGGTCCACTATCCACACTGCCAAGTGCAAGGGTTTCGGTATTACTTAGGTAAGGTCACTTCAGACTCCACACAAAATGGTAACTTCAGCTTACCACCTTCTTCATCGGGTAAACCCCTTATGTAAAGGGGCGGGGTAGCACGTGATTGAGAAAACTTTACGTGTGGGGTGCATGAAAACGCGGGGCTCCGCACTTCTGATTGGCGCAGATTGTGAGGTTCATCCTCGAAAATACAAACATACTTGGTACGAAAAGATGAGTTTTTCTCAGTGCAAGATCTGGCCGACTGTACAGCGCATACACTTGCCGGTTTGGGAGTATACCCCGTGTGTAATTTCCCCTTCGGTATTGATGCTAGTAACGGTTACAATACTAGCAAGGAAGTTGATAGACCATGCAGTACATCAGTACATGAAGATGACTGTAACTCTTCTTCGATTTTTCTTTGTATAAATAGCTGTTTCCGCTTCACGAGTCTGGAAACCTCTGGACGTATGTGGCGTGGAAGCAGTTCTTGATTTGCGTTGCGATTTGCGGTAACATCCTCTCATTTTCCTTTCCTTTCTCTACCGGGGATTGATTGGTACACCAAGTGGCAATCATGGCTCCACGAAATGATTCAGTTACACCTGCGGAAGTAAGAACACAACTTGCTTCACAGAATAAATGGAAGAAAGTAATCAACAACCCCAAGATCCTCGCCATCGCTTTCTTCGCTTCGTAAGTCCAGCCTCCTTTCTCCAAGCGATTACAACTACGCTTACATTACATGTCCGTCTCGTTATTCCTACTAATCAGAAAAAACGTCTAGATTCGGAGGCTTCGAATATGGCTACCAACAAGGAGTTCTCGGTCAATCACTCGTCATGACACGTTTTGCCGATAATTTCCCATCCGTGGTCAAATCATCGAGCGCAACAGGATGGCTCACTTCTATACTCCAGTTAGGCGGCATCCTAGGTTCTATCTCAGCAGGTGTATTTGGAGAAGTATTTTCGAGGAAATACACCATGTTTTCCGCTTGTTGTTGGTTGATTCTGGGAAGTTATTTGTATTGTGGTGCTACATATCATAGACCGCAGATGTTGTATGCGGGGCGTTTCTTCACTGGTTTGGGCGCAGGAACATTTAGTGGTGTTGGGTATGTTAAACCTATTTTACCCCTTCTATGTGAAGCTCATCAAATTCACCACGATTTATAATGCTAATCAGAAGCAGACCACTGTACAACGCTGAGCTCTCCTCCCCTGAGCTCCGCGGCTTCCTCGTCTCTTTCTACCAACTAGCGACTATTCTGGGAATTATGCTCTCATTCTGGGTCGGCTACGGCAGTAACTACATTGGAGGAACAGGCGACGCGCAAAGCAACCTAGCATGGCGTCTCCCATCCATCATCCAAGGCATCCCGGCCATATGTCTCGCCCTCGGAATTTGGTGGCTACCATTCTCCCCCCGCTGGCTCATCAAACAAGGTCGCGATTCCGAAGCCATCGCCACGCTCGCCTATCTGCGCAAACTCCCCGAATCGCACTCAGTCATCCAAGTCGAGTACAAGGAAATCAAAGCAGAGTGTCTATTCGAAGAACGCGCGTTCGCGAAAGCATTCCCCCGACTTGCGGAGAAGGAGAAGCAGAATGTGTGGATGAGGGAATTGGCGCAGTATATTAATATTTTCCGGACTATGGATAATTTCAAACGTGTGGCCACGGCGTGGCTGATTATGTTTTTCCAGCAGTGGAGTGGCATTGATGCGATTATCTACTATGCGTCGAATGTTTTCCTCAGCCTGGGACTTACGGGTGGTACGCAGGCACTTCTCGCAACGGGTGTGACGGGCTGTGTATTTCTCGTTAGTACGCTGCCGGCTTTGGTTCTGATTGATAGAGTTGGACGTAAGCCGATGCTGCTCGTGGGTTCAGTGGTCATGTTCGTTTCCATGGTGATCACCGCCATCATAGTCGCGAAATTTCGCCATGATTGGGTTGATCATGCGGCTGCTGGGTGGGTCGCGGTGGCTTTTATTTGGGTGTATGTTGGTGCTTTTGGCGCAACATGGGGGCCGGCATCCTGGACGTTGGTTTCTGAGATCTTTCCGCTTTCGATACGTTCTAAGGGAGCTTCTATTGGAGCTTCCAGTAATTGGGTGAGTCGCTATATTATCATATTTCTTTCCAATCTGAGGTACCGCAACTAGAAAACTGACATTAGGTGGGATTTATAGCTAAATAATTTCGCCGTCGCATTCTTCGTTCCACCAATGTTCGATGCATGGGCCTGGGGTACATATATCTTTTTTGCTGTTTTCCTAGCGGTGGGTATCGTATGGGTATGGTTCTACGTGCCGGAAACGAAAGGAGCGACGTTGGAGGAGATGGATCGTATTTTCAAGAGTCATACGGGAGCCGAGGATGCGAGGATGTTGGATGAGGCGAGAAGAGATGTACAGCTCACAGAGGAGTTGGAGGGTAAGGCGGTGGAGGCTGAGGAGAAGGAGGTCAAGGGGGTTGAAGTGGTGCATCTGAATGGTGTGTGAGAGGAAGGAATTGAGAAGGGAGGAAAGAATTGAGATGGGATTTGTGTGGAGTAGAGTAATATATGTATCTAGATGTGCTGTTTGAAGTATTATGGCATAGGGAATAGAATGTTGTGTTGAGATTTTACCCGATCACTACCCCTACTTCCTATTTGGGATAGCAAAAAACCCATATCTTATTTTTCGTATTTATTACGGCCTTTTAAGCAACATTGATATATATATGATTTCATCAGGGTCTTCGGGATTCGTTATTTCAGGGGTTCGGTGTGTCGCCCCAAAACTCTTGCAAGTTCTTCCCGAGTTGCAGCAAATGTCACGATTTCGGAATGCGGGGTGAGTGCGGGGTAACCGGTAGTTGTGTGATAGCAACTCTTGCACGTGAGGGAGATCTATCTTTTCGAATGTACTCATACGTGCTACGGGCTGATATACGGTTCATTTATCATCTACACTTTTCTTTATTAAGCTGTTGAATATGCCAGGATGGAGCTAAGAGTCCAATTAATTACTGCTACCCCTCAAAATCGGCATCTTTGTCATCCACGACCTGGACCTTGATGCTCCCCTTTGTAATATCCGAACACAACTCCAAAGCCTCTATTCCCTCCTCCAACGGAAATGTATGCGTTACGAGATCTTTCAGGTTGAGTATCTCCCCACTAATACAAGCAATACCAGCCGGCCAAGTATCCCTATATCTGTTGATAAACTTGAGATCAATCTGGTGAATCGGAAGTTAGCTCGATGTGCTTCCAGTCTCAGCTAGAAAGCGGATCACTTCACCTCTGCCAATGACATATGCATAAAGGGAAGATTATTCATAACTTCCTTCCCAACCCCAATCACCATTACCGTCCCACCCCTTCTCACCGCAAACGCTGCCGTACAAACACTACTCTCCACACCCGTACATTCCAGCACCGTCCTCGGGGCACTGTATTCCGTATCCCCGAACAGTTTCCTAATAGCTTTTGCATTTCCTTCTGCGTCAAGGGATCGATCAACTAAGTATGTAGAACAGCCGGGCACGAATTTTGCGAATTCCAGACGTCGTGGCTCGAGATCTGTGATTACCAGTGGATGGGCTCCTGATGCACGCGAGGCTGCTAAAGCGATGAGACCGATGGGTCCGGCGCCACAGATTAAGGAGCCGGTACCGAGAGTGAGTCGGGCTCGGGCGATGGCATGCATTACGACGGAGAGAGGTTCGATCAGTGCTCCTTCTGCGAAACTGACATTGTCTGGGAGTCTGGGATTATCATAGAGTTAGTGGGGGGGGGGAACTGAGCAATAAAACCTAAAATAAGCCTACTTATGAAGCCATTTCGCCGGATGGACTTTATATCGTTGTAAAGTTCCATGATACGGAGCAACCCCCGAAAACTTGACATCTTCGCAGAGATTATACCGACCATCCATACACAAAAAGCATTCACCACACGGGACTCCCGGCTCGACCGCGACTCTATCTCCTGTTGTTCAATTGCATCAATGACAATTCATAATACTACTAATTGCATGCATACATACCAGCTTTTAAACTCGTCACACCAGCTCCGCATTGCAGAACCACACCCGCGGCTTCGTGTCCGAGGATACAATCACAGTTCACGACTAGCGAGCCGATTCGTCCTTTTTTCCAGAAATGGATGTCTGAACTGAATGAATCGCTGATTAGGAAATGCATTCAATGTGCTGTAGCCCAGATGGGGAAAGCATAACGCTTTAATCTCAATCCATCGATTCGAGTACTGAAAACTTACCCGCAAATCCCCGTGACTTTGATATGTAGAAGTACTTCTCCTTCTTTTGGCGTCTCGATGGGTGCCTCGACTTTCTTGAGCTGGTGGTCGGGTGTTACTTGTATAGAAGGGTTTCCTAAGGGGGGTTTGCTGGACATTGTGGTTGGTGCTTGTGTTAATCTGAACTTTTCTTGCACAAATATCTGGGAGAGCGCGTTAAGAAGTTGTTTGGTTAGGACGATACCGTCTGTGATATAACCTTAAGCTTCGAGATTCCAGCGAGCCTTCCTGTTTAGAAAGTAGCACAAACTAGGAAGTCGTACGCGCATCAGTACATCTGTATAGCGTGTTGATAGAATATTCTTGCTGTATACTTAACTGCCTAGCAGCTGTATGCAGGTTGTTAGTTCTAGTGTTGCGGGGTATGCGGGGGTGGTGGGGAAGGGAAATCCCATTGCAAGGTTGTCCAAATCAGGTAATTCCAAGCGCTGGGCCGACTCTTCTACTAGTGTGCGAAGGCTTAGATTCGGTACTTATAATTCATTACATGACATGCTGCAGGTCCATCTCCATCTAACGAAAAGCTCTGGTCATATCAAATATCGAAACTCTTCCCCGCCGTACGTTTAGCAGAGCAGAGCAGTCCACTGCGAATCGTGGCAAACCGATAGATGTTTGTAGTAGCGCAACTGCATCATGAATTCTGAACTGCACTTCCATGATATGGTCGAGTGCCCGGTCAAGAGGCAATCAGTACAGCAATCATTTGGATGAAGCGAGCCCCTATTCAGCATTTCAGGACCTACCCTAGACCGGAAAAGTGGCAAGAGACGTGCTCGATTGGAAGAAGGTGACGTCCAGGTAAAATCACAAACGAAGAATTGGATAAGACTAGCAGTAAAGTTGGCACATAATGATCTCAAAAGACGAGACACTTAGCAACGTTCTAATGAGCAGACCAAAGAAAGTTCCGGAGAGGAGCAGAGGGACTTCTTTTTCTCCAGACAGAAGTGAGAGTTTCAGGTATACCGCCGGCATACCGAGAGAAATACGCATAGAGTTACCGTCGCTGCTTACCAAACAAGAAGCTCATACATGTAGACTTCGTGAAGTCGCTGTGGCTGGTCCTAACCACTAGGTCGATGACACAGCTGCTGCCTATGATCGAGCGTATCGTGGCACTTTGTATCTTTTGCATCTAACAGCAAAAAACAGCTTAGAAGTTAATCAAGACGAATAATTTGTCGATTATGCGGTGCTGTCGTTGGGCGTGCAAATGCTACGCCGCACCAACAGCACACCAACACAGTCCAACAGCATTAATCGATTCACTGCGAGTATCTTTTTGGGGTATCTTTGCAAGGGTACAAGTATCTAGGCCTCGGCACTAATAATTACAAGTTTTCCTACTCTTGCTCCTTGATGTAGCCCGCGCAATGGGCGGTGAATTGGTTCGAGTGCCTTTATCCAAGCAAACGCCTATTCGCATACTAGATTCAGCCACTGGAGATGGTCTGGTAAGCATTGCATCTTCTTCTTAACTTGGAAATATCACTTTCATTCATCAACTGCTCGGCCTGAAAAGCTCCTTTGCAAAAGCTCGACGAACGCAAATGCCGACGTCTGGCTGACGCAGTGGATGGTGGACGTATCGAAAGAGTACCCAAACGCTACTTTCCTGAGAACTGATATTTTCGAGAAGCATTTTCAGCAGCTCAAAAGTATTCCAACTTCTATCACCTTCAAAGTGCGATCAGTGCTCGAGGATTGGCCGGCACAGGATGATACTGAGGACACAGCAGACGGTTACAGCGATATAGTAGTACACAAAGGGGACTTCGATTGCTTGAGGCCCAGCTTTTCGAAGAATATACACACTTGGTTTCTCTTAAAACACGTCTGGGAACTAGAAGCATGCCCTGAGATCTCTTGGTGACTGACGAGCGACAAAATGCAAAATAGGGTGATTCGGAAAGAAGAAAAGAATACTGCCACGAATATCATAACTACAGGCATCATAAATTTAAGTGACTGGCTCAAGCTTTCCTCCCGTCACCCTCAATTCAACAACATCCTCGTATTTCAAACGAAGAGCAGAAGACGGACAGAAAGCCTGGAACGCCTCCTCAGTTATCTCGTCAACCTCCGCGATAGCACTGTTTTCCTTTCCGTAAAGCTGCTCTAAGTCTGCTTTCGTCCACCACACGCCCAGTGTTTCAACCTCAATCCGATATACGCCATCAGGCTTTCGTTTCACCTCTTGAATGTGCCTAATATCACCAAACTCATCCGAAGCGACCGTGACGGGGCGATTAGGTTCCAGGATCATAAGCTGCTTGCGCTTCGGCCTTGACTTCGGGCTACCACCAAGCTGGTATGACACAGGATACTTGAAACGTTGTACTACTTGATTGGTCTCAGCACTTGTCACAACCAAGCTCGAATTGTTCAAACGAGGCCTGTTATCCTCCCACACTTCCTGTTGGAAAGGCCCATACTCTCTCCAATAATGCTGATAGCCTTCTGATTGAATGAGCCGTAGTTCGTGACTTTAAATTCGAGCTTCCCATCTCTCAGTTGTAGCCGAACTTCGATAGGGCGAGGTAGAACGACATGTTGCACGACTAGAAAAGTTGCTCGCCCAGCAGTGCTGTTCCAACGTCGTATATTCGGCAGCGCACTCATATCGCATGAAGAAATGGAGTCTCCATATGACCACCACTTGATACCCAGATCTTTGCTTGTCCACGGTGGCTGTATGCTGTATCGCTTTCCTGCGCTTAACAATTTTACCAAGGGACTCTCGATGCTCAGTTTGCAAACGTATTTATCGTATGTGGAAATTTTGCCTCCAGTAGGTCGAGCATGAACTGTAAAGATATTGCGTTCACTTGCTGGCCAATCGAAAGAGCTCAGATCAACAACCTGACCACCCTTGTTGGCTGGCCCGTCATACAAATCCAGGAGTTTATGTGTGAGCGCGTAGGGGACATCGAACATCGACCCAGAGGTATCAATTAGAAGTTTGGATGAGTTGATTTCCGAATGCCCTCGCCATAGTATACCGAAGACCAAATGAAACTCGAGACCTCCTGATAGATCTAGAACTCTGTATTGGCGGTCCATTCGTACATGTAGCTTTTGTTCGTGACGAGATACATCTTTCTCAGTAGCACTGGAGGCATGGCAACCAGATGGATCTTCGTTCTGATGACTAGACATGATATTTTTTCTGCTTCAATTGCTCGGGTAATCGAATAACCATTGATCAACCATTGCTGGGCTATCTTTGTATTTTGTTTGATATTATGACGAATTCCATGAGTCACTGCTGGAGATAATCCCCCAACTGTTACCTCTACCATCTGATTGGTTAAATTGTACGAACCTTGAAGTATATCTGTGCCTCTTCTATGGCTGCGTGTGAAAATACGTCATTTCAAGGTTCAACAGAGTCAGCGATGACAAGTTGTTAGTGAGGGGCTACCCTCTGCGTTCCCTCTTCCGATCAACTGTGCATACACTTTTGATATACATACTACACATGACTGTGCTGCCAGAGGTCCTCATTCCTATTTGCTCATCTGATAGAAAGAAGCCCCCTCCTTAAAATCAACCCAGCCGCCTCGCTACTTGGGCATGGCTCCGGAAACACCTAACTTAGCTGCGATACTCTCACTCAGCAGCTCATCCTTCACTTTGCTTCTTTCACTTCCGATGCCTACTTCGGAATCTCTCGGTTATAGATATATAAAAATGTTTGAGGGCGCTGGCCACTTGACTTGGGGTTCTCATAGCAGTGCACGGAGGTGGTTTCCTATATCGATCAAACAATAAATGATTATCTATCTCTCTTTCGAGACTACATTGTAGCGATTCGCTGCTCACTAGCCTTGATCCTTAGTTCTAGGTGCAATTGGGGTGGTATATACTCTCTTTTCGTCGGGGAGTTGAATTCGCTATTCCGTTGTCGTTCCCTCCAACAGCATTCATTCCGAAAGAGCACGCGAAGGGTATCCTTCTCACTTCGAGCCTCTTAAAATATACCAACGATGAAACACCGGACACGAACATATTCTAGTACACTTGTGCAAAACACATCACTCCATAAACGAACAAACCAATCATACTACTCATCCAACTTAGGGGGGATAAATTTCTTGAATTATCACTCATGAACATATACAGCGATTTCTTCCATCCCATTCCATCCCATCCCACCCATTCTCCTCAATCAATCAGCCAGCCCTAAACCCATGCATGCAAAGACCAAAGCTTTTCGGAGACTAGCCTATGCTATGCGCAACCGTGACGCCGCGCTACTGTATGAACCACCTGAGGTATGAAAAGAGAAGATGAAGAAAGTGCAAGAGAAATGTATATATAGGTCAGGTCAGGTCACGCTCTCACTCCCCGAACTGCCCATGCATAGCACTTATACCCGCTCATCTATCCGCTATCCCCTTTCATTAACTGTCCATCTTCGCTTCGGGGTTGGTGCAAACTCTCTCGACTTCTCCGATTCAGGTGGAGTAGCTACAGGTTTGGGTGATGAGCCCCATAATCCCAGGGGAGCCAGGGGAGCGAGTGGAGCGAGTGGAGCAAGATCATCGTCGTCCTTTTCTGACTCTGACGGCTTCTTCGTTTCTTTTTCGTCTTTTGTTACGGATTTCGTTCCATCATCACCGAAATTCAAAATCATACTATCACCGTCTGTCTCCTCCGCTTCATCTACCTCCTCCCTTGTAGGCGGCGTCGCACTCCATAATCCAATAGAAGACTGCCTTGTCGGAGTAAAGTTCCTCGGCTTGGTACCAGTAAACGTAGCAGTTCGCCTCATACTACCTAGACTACTGGATACCGAAGTCATGTTTAATGATGCTCGTACGGGCTCGTGGCGTTCTCGGAATGTGGAGGTGACGGAGGGACTTCGGGAAGATGAGGCACTGTTTGTGTTGGACCTTAAATGCTCTGTGTTTGCGGTAAGTTTGAGATCATACTCATCCGCCAATGAAATATTCTTCGAAGAGCTCCGGGAGTGTGTTTTTGGTGTTGCACCAGGGGTAGGGGTTGGCGTATTCTCAGGAGTAGGTTTGCGGACAGCCATTGTCAACGAGGCCATACCAACGTCCATCAAAAGTGGCTGATTGGTAAGAGCCCCAATAAGAGCATTGCAACCAGCTCCATGCGTAACCAAAACAAGAACCAGATCGGTATCTTCATCTCCAACCTCATCCACAGCATAATCTAGCTCCGATTCAGGAGTCGTTGCAGTTTTGGTAGCCATCTTGCCAGGATCTTCTTCAGTTTTGTACCACCCCAACATACTCTGCAGCCCCTTTCGGAATCTCTTATGCATTGCTGGCCATTCTTCACCATACTCACCGCCATTTCCCCAGCTTAATGGATCCCTCATACTGTCCCATTGATAATCCACATCGACACATGCATCTCGTGCGTGCGCAACATATCCAGGTGGAATGGGATCGGAAGTCGAGATGGCATAACTCGGAATGGGCGGTTGATATACTCCGTGTTCCCCTGGTGGTAAATGGTTATCATTTTTTAAACTTTGTCGACTTCCGTTACTTCCCACGCTACTCAGACTACTTGTTCGATCTCTCCTGGGCAGTGCATGGGATAAGCTTGATAAGGACAGAGAGTCGTGCTTGTCGGTGCTCTCCGGACTTCCCCACCCACCCGGAAAAGGTTGAAAGGTGTTTGAACCAGAGAAATCGCGGACGTGTATCAAGCTTTGGTAGTCTTCCCTTCGTAACAAATCTGCTTTAGCGCCAGCTACCATCATAACTGAGCTTGGTGGAGGTGTAATGGCCTCGAAATATTCCGGAGCCAACCATTCGCCCAAAAAGGCATCGACACGTATTGTTGCTTTCTTGATGTTTGCACCTTGCCCGGAAACTTTGTTTACTGCAGTGTCCAATGTACCTTCAAGAACAGGTGCCAATCTTGGTGACCCTATGGACACTACAGGTCTTATTCTCGGAGAGGAGAGCATATGCGTAGATTTCGTGTGGGAATGTGCCGACGTAGGACGTGCTACACGGGTATGACCGGGATTTTGCGCAAGACCAGCACTTATTGCGACCGACGTCTGAACACATCGTAAAAACGGCGAACTATGAATGATCACTTTATGTCGTCTCTTTCTAACGTTTCCCGAAGATTGATCACCAGCCGCAGGAGGAACTTCATCGTCCGTTTCACGACTTCGTAGAATATTCGCTATCCGGGCTCCGAGAGCTCTCGACTGCGTCCAGCCACCATATGTGAGGGGAGGATCATAAGGCGTCGGAGTCGTCAAGTACCATTGATTGTCTGCTTGATCAAGTCGAGCGCCGTGCCTATAAAACTGTTAGAATCCCCGCCAGTATCTGCAGATGAACTTCTCGCAATGCAGGCGTTTCCCAGCTCATCAGTTGAGCTATACAAGACTTGCTTACCTGACGACAATAATAACAGCTGGTGGCCAACCCATGATGTTTACTCCAAGAAGATTCTAGCTTTCCACCAGCAACATCTCCCCATATAGAGATTTTATAAAGAAAAGCTGCCGGGTTGTGTTTTTGAACTCCGGAATAACCTTCTTTGACTATGCCAATGTAGGAAGCGTTGCTGTTGTGTAGATCTAGCAGGGAGTAAACTCCGTGAGCATCATCGACAAGGCAGTATAATCAATAGCTTTGTTGATGCGGGGGGGGGGGG
>LLKJ01000526.1:0-49606 GCA_002242865.1 Clarireedia sp. CPB17
TAAGATCCTTAGGCTTTATAGATTATAATATAAATATTTAGTAAAGTAAAATAAAGATAGAATAAAGGAATAAGTATTTTATATTATAGTAGAATAATTACTTCCAATAAATATTACAACTTATAAGAAGTCGAAGGATATATTAGTAATAATATAGATATACTTTTGATAGAAAGATAGAACTATTCACAAATTTAATTTCTATATAATAAACCGGGATTTTAAATCGAAAAAGTATAAATACTCCGCCAACTTTTATCTCAAAGTACTTAACTATAATATCGAAGGTTATTAGGAACCTAGACTAGTTTTTATATAGGATAATATACTAATTTATAATATCTATAAAGTATACTAGTAATTTATAGATCGAATTATACCAATTCTTAAATAATCTCCTTACTTTCCAGATCTGAACCCGATCAAATATATATAATAGTATCTTAAGTATTGGATTCTAAAGTTATACTCTAAGTTTAAATTACTAAGAACAGGAGAAATCACTCTTGAAATACTAGAATAAGCCTTAATAGAAGCTTAGAAATATATTCCAGATTCTATTTTTGAGATATATTTAAGAAGTATAAAAAGAAGGTATAATATAGTAATTAAAGCCAAGGGTTGGTATACTAAGTACTAGACTGTACCATATTTTTTTAAACTAAAACTAGATTATAAAGCCATTCTTAGTCCTTAATTTCAATCGAAAATAATATATGGTTGATTTTTAATTAAAGTGAGAAGTAGGTGGTTGATCTTATGATTTTCTCGATTCTTAAACTTATATTAGGGTACTGTACGTCATGCACTTAAGAGTGGGCACGTGGCACTCATTGAACTATTGCTAGAAAAGGGAGCGGATGCCAAAGTGGCATATTTTGATATTAAGAAGACACTACGTTATGCAGCCAGCCAGGGTAATATCGAGGTTGCGCTGTTTCTATTGGATAATGGAGCGGATGTTGAAGAACATCTCCTTTTTGTGGGAACACCCCTGCATCTTGCGGCTCAATCTGGTTGTGCAAGACTGGTGGAGATCTTACTGGACCGAGGGGCGAGCATTGAAACTAGAAATTTCAGGGGCCAAACAGCACTGGATATTGCAGTTGAATTAGAATTCACAAGCGTGGTAGATGTACTACAGCAGAGAGGGGAGATTCCAACATGATAGACCTCGCTGCAGGGATTATTGGTGACGAGGGCGAAACTAGTTTGTGCTTTATTCAGTCCTGTGCAGAGAATTTGCATAAAACTAGGTGGTTACTTCGGAGGGAGATATGAAGTATACATTCATATCGTCAGATACTATATAGTTGTGAGAGCAAAGTGTCGGTCGTCAACGATTGAGTCTTTTCGAGAAGCAAAAGCAGACGAGTCGGGGTTTCTTCACTTCCTCTGTCATCAAATAACTGGGTGTTTACCATCTCTTTCTTATCTTAAGTTATTTAACACGGAATTCGTAAGCACATGGATGAATTTGGCGTTTCTTGGTCGAAGAAATGTGTTGATTTCAGACTCTGGTCACATTTTGAAGCAAATTCTCCCTTGGTCCTCCTTCTCGACTATATATCTTTCTTGCACACAGATCTGGACGTGGTCATGGTCGTGTTCCAAGCCAGCAGGCTCATGGAACTCAAAGTAAAGACAGTCGCCGAGAAATATATACAGAATAGTCATGAAATTGAGTCAATCTTGTCTTAGTGAAGATACCCACCTTTCTCTGTGACTTAAATGCCAATCCAAGCAATTTCAACTATCTCACGATCTTTGTATTGTCAGTGAGGGGTATGCGCATGCCCAGACTTCAATGTTAATTGGCTTAGGGTGAGTATATTGGAAAGACTCACGCACTTGAGGTGATTCAAACCTAGATTTATGGAGGTTGAGAATGAATAGTGCGTAGTTCTTTGCATTTCGGGTCCTCTGGGAGACGTTGGGCGGCCCTCGTGCTGGGTTAATCGTTGGGAATATGGGAGGGAGGAACACCAAGTGTTGGCAGTAGTGTACTGATTCGGAACGTACACCCACATTCTATTTCAATTCTATACTCAGTGAATAATAGTGCTGAGATTGAACACAGCAGCCTGTGATTCTGTGACCGTAAAATACTCAGTTGCTGTCAGTGTGTTATTCAATCTACTTCAACGGATGAGAGGCAGAAATTAGGAAAGAAGTAGAAATAACAGCTCGATCTTTGGTTTTGGAAGTTCTATTTAATTTAACGTGAAACTACTTCTTCGTCTCAATCATGGTATGAAGTGTCACTTGGAGCAACGTGGACTGGTATTCAGCCTGGAAGAAATGGTAACGCTGTCTTTGCCTCTAGAAGATCTAACAGACTATAACCGTTTGTTACAACATCAACGAAGCTGAGTGGTGATCTAGATCAACTGGATCATCATCTTCATTGCTCTCGTCACAAGATCGTGAGAATGGGATGATTCCTATCTCCTTTCCGAAGCGACTGATTCACGTGACATTCTCTGTACATCATCATCCCAATTCACTCTCAACAAGCCTACAGTAGAAAGAAGGCCGATGCTGCTGCTTTACCATACAGCAGGTGAATAATCAGAGCTCGGCCGTTACTTTGGAGCTTCTCACAATTCCCAACTTCTGCGCTCCTCTGCACTACACAACGAAACCAAGAACAACCACAATCCCTCCACGTATTCGACGCTTACCTGCCCGTTACTCAGATCCTGATGTTCAAGTAGAATCGCCGACTATTCACCAATTCGTTTCTGGCGTAGCTTGTTCCTCGACTTCTACGTCTCGATCTGCAACGCCAGGTCTGACTTCTGCACCTACGCCTGTTACAGTTGCTTCTCAAATGGATTGTCTTACACCGCGCACTGAGAGCTTTTCTTCGGATGCGAGTAGGCAGATTAGTGAAAATCCTGACAATCTAGGCGACGGCAGACGCACATCTTCTGCAGAAGTTGAAGTTGAAGCTGAAGTTGAAGCCAACACTTTCGGCTTAGACATCACACCCAAATACGAAACAAGCTTCTCAGCCATGTGCGCCTCAGACACCGAGCATCCAGAACCCCTCTGGGTACCTCCCGTAAGCAAAACCCCTCCACCTACCTACCAATCTCCCAACTAAAAACCCAGGGCATCATAGGACCCCCCAAATACGACGATCTCTCCTCCGGCGCAAAAGTGATCCTCCTCCGAGAAATGATCCACCACACGACCTTCAAGACCGCGATCTCTTTCCTCGAGCTCACGGACACGCAAATTGGCAAATTCGTACACATCTATGACCGCGAATGCACTAGAGATAAGATGGAGAAAGAACTGCTGGAGAGTGCTATGGATCGTATTATACGTATTAGAATGCAGCGTGACATGACGAATGTGGAGAGACGGATTATCTTGGAGGAAGAGGTCACCGCGAAGTTGCCTGGGGAATCTTGCTTACTTTCGATTACGAACTCTGAGATCGAGAAGGCGATTGCGTTTCTGCAGAGCTTTCGTGTGCAGGAGGAACACTCTGCGGTTGAGGTGCAGACGCCTGATGGGCTGAGGATAGTCGATCCGGATGATATACCGCCGTATCTCATCGTTGCGGAGATAGTGAAGCAGTTGCGAAGGTATACCCGGCTTGGAACGTCAATCAAATGGGACCACGACCATGATATGGGGCTGTGGGATTACTTGATTGTTGAACTTGGAATGGTTGGCGATGCCGATGACGATGATATCCTGGGGCCGGAAATTGTGGTTGAAGATAAAGATGAGGACGAGACATGGCAGCCGACTCGCAGACCCGTTGGTCGACCGCGCGGAAGTAAAAGCAATAAAGGAAGGAAGTCGACTATGAATAAGTCTGGCATTCTCAAGTTGCGACTCTCGGCTGAAAAGTTGCAGGGTATTGGAAGTGCCAGCAGTACGAAACGTCCTGGTAGGCCAGTCTCTCGGCTGTCTTAGAGTGCTGCAGGAAGTGACTGATGTTGGATATTGGGATGGGTGTACGATTAGGGTGTTGTTGGCGTTTGAGGGGGTAGATATATGCGGGATTTGTCTGGCTTTTATGCGGGTGAAGGCGCACGGAATTTATGATGCTGTCATGAGGATTTATACCATGATTGATGAAAGATACCCAGACATATAGAATGGATTTATACTATTATTTATCTCCTAGGTGCTAGGTCTGGAGAGGGATTAAGAAAACATCATGGGAGGACCAGCACTTGGAAATGAGACGTAGAGCTGAGGAGACACTTTCACTCTCTCCTCGACTTCTCCGCTGTGGGCTCATCACAATCCGCATGATCACGTACTTTGCGACTTAGGAAGTGCACTTGCCACTCTCCGTCAATGAACCTTTGAACGGAGAGCATATCTCGAACGTAACATACTGACATGCAAGAGGACAGGAGAGGAACCAATCAATAACATTAGGTACTACAAGGTATCTATCTACCATCACCATCACCACTCTGAGCCAGCGCATCGATTCTCTTTCCCCTCAACGAACCCGTGCCCGAACTCGACTTCCCTCTAGCAGATGACCTCAGAGATCTCCCATTAGCCGAATCCCCATCGCCCATCATAGGAGTAATAGGGCGTTCACTATCCGAAGTCGATGTACTGGTAAAACTATTCTCCCTTACCAACGGCGACCGCACATCTGGAGTCGAGGAACGGGACATGGAACCTGTGGGTGAAAGCTTCTGTCTGGTGGATCCAGACAAAGTTTTCTTCTTCTTGCGTTCTGAGGCTGTCGATGCACTACTTCCTTTGCGGGTATTACCGGCAGTCGGACGTTCGAGTTCTGATTCGGCGGTCGGGGTAGCGCTTCGAGAGGAATTGCGAGAGAGGGAACGTGCGCTGGCGCTTCTTGGTCCCTTCTCGGATGAGCTTTGTCGGTGCGGTCGGTGATGTATCTTCTCGACATCTGGAGCATTGTTTCTCCTCCATCCACGATATCCTGTCCACCATAGCCATCCACCTTGTTGTTTCGCGAGTGCGAGTTCTCGTTCCTTGAGTTTCTGTCTCAGTATTCTCCTTCGCTCATTCTCTTTCTCCCAATATTCCATACGATATATATCCCAGTTCTCTCTGAAGTTGGGAGAGAAAGGTTTCGGCAGTAAAAGAAGCTTCACATAGTCTCCGCCTGGTGACAAGTCTTCCATGTACCCGGTCGTTCTATCGTCTTCGTGTATATTTGGTAGCGCATGATGGCCGCCGCCCTTCCCCGCCTTTTCCGACTCCCTCAACAATGCCTGGTCCACAAATCGATATGAGCTCCCGCTACTGCTAGAAAACAGACCGTAAGAGAAGCCGAATGATAAGGTAGAGAATATCTCCATCCACCATGATTGTCTAATCACCACCAGCTTGCAATTGAACCCCCGAAGTCCTCTATTCGTGATCCCAACAAATCGTCGCGGCCATCGAATTCCTCGTTCCCATTGTCCTGTCCCCCAAACTAGCAAAGCTGTCACTATGCCGCCCATAAAACAAACCTTATCTATCATTTCCACAACCCAATATACCGAGCCCCCCACCCCACTGCCGTCTTCTCGAGGCGCAAGAAATAGCGCATAGCCGAAATAGAGATTCCATAGACCCAGCAGGCCCAGGAAAAAAGTATGTTGTCGACGTCGCGTGCGTAGCTGTAGCCATTGTGCGCGGAGCGAAGCTTCGAGGATGAGAAGATTGAGGTATATCTGTGGTGGGGAGGAAGGAAGAGATGCTAATGGGTCGGGGACGGAAGTTTCAATTGTCGGTATAACACCCGTTGTTGGGATAGACGGCATAGGGCTTCCCGGCGGCGGAGCGCCTTTCACGAATTGGTCAATCTTGTTTGACATGGTGAGGAATGAATTTCAGAGGTCTGCGGTGGCTATGGCGTTATCATCATGCTGTGGTTGCGGTTCACTTTGGGTTTTCGGGTGGAGCTGCAGATTGAGGATGACGGCGCATGCGCAAAAGTTGTGACTGGTGGCTCGTAGCTTCTAGAGTCGCAAATACCTGTTGTCTAATTGTGGCGCTGCCTGCTTTGATTGTTCTTATCTGGTATTGTTCCTGGGGTGGTATGGGAGTATGGTTGTGGGAAACATATTTTGTTCACCGATATCATGATATGATGTTGATCTTGCTCTACAAGTTCTAGTTCTAGAAGGCCGGCAAGAGCCCGGACGTTGCCAATAGCTCCGGACACCGTCTCCTCGCAGTCTCCAAACAAGCTCCACGCCCCTCCACGCCTTACTGTAGAATGTGGAATGTAGAATGTAGAATGTAGGAAACAGCATCACCCAGCAGGAGCAGAAATAGAAGCAGAACATATGAAGATGGTCAGCCTACACCCGCTGACGAATGAAAGAGACCAGAATGCGAAAAGGAGTAAGTGCATTATTTGGCCAATTGTCCCAGTGTACAATGTGTGAGAATGGTGCCCTCCAATTGGCCCTTGTCCTCATCTCATGTCTGCGGAAGTTCTAGTTGCCCCGATGGCCGTCGGCCGACCGCGCATTCGGGTTGACTCGCATTCGCTCTCTCGAGTCGATGACGAACGTGTATGGAATCCTTTCTGCTGCAAGTGTTCTACTTCTCATGGAATCTCTATTGCTTTAAAGGAGGTATATAACACAGTCTCTACAATTTTTCGCCACGACAGTTTGCACTTTTCCCCCTCTTATTCTTATAATATCTTGGACTCCAAACAGTTGCTATCTGCGACATTCTCCAGCCTACGTCAACAACATCGAAGGTGGCGCATCTCCGCCCGGCTATACAATACATCCAGTGCTTAACTCCGTCAATCCAACACAACCACAACTTATTACACCTTTAAATACTTGTGGTTGAGAGGCGATCTGTTTGCCTCCCAATTCATTTCTTCAAGTTGTACTCAACACCTACTCTGTCGGCGATCCTATTGCGATCAGGACCAACAGATATACTGGGCGGGCGACACTCTGCGCTTCCATATCTCAAGCAATTCGCGAATCTCACAAATTACTCCACAATGTCTGCCTCCGACTCTCAAGGCCAAAAGCCAGTACTAGCATCCCAGCGAGAAGCACCCAAAGGCGTTGCCCCAGCGCCTAGTCGTTTTCCGTTGGGATATAAACCAGCTTTCAGCCAATGGTGGGCAAGCGTTTCACCCGCAGTCGCAGAACACAATGTTCTATCCTTCATCCCATATCTGCAAAAACCTCCAACGCATACACAAACTGGCTCGGCCCCAGTATCTGCTGGTACCTCTAGTCTCTCCGTCAACAACGACCCCGCAGCATTGTCGAAACCCGTTCGAACCAACTCGATCAACGATCCGCACGGCCCGCGACAATGGCACTCGAATTTGATACAATTGAGTGGGAAGAACAGAGAATTGAATGAGTTCTCGGTGGAACGAGTGGGCGAGGAAGTTAAAGAGAATCTTGTTATGCTGCACGGCTATGGCGCAGGTCTCGGATTTTTCTACAAGAATTTTGAAGGATTAAGTCAAGTCCCCGGCTGGAAGATCTACGCTTTAGATATGCTTGGAATGGGACGAAGCACCAGACCACCATTCAAGATCAGTGGCAAAGATCAAGCGGGAAAGATATCGGAGGCGGAGAACTGGTTCATCGATGCTCTAGAAGAATGGCGCATTCTCAAGAAGATAGACAAATTCACACTTCTAGGACACAGTATGGGCGGATACATGGCAACTGCCTACGCTCTGAAGTACCCCGGCCATCTCAACAAGCTTATCCTCGCCTCACCAGTCGGTATCCCCGAAGACCCCTACGCAACGCAAGCCGCGATGCCCGAACCCGGTGAATCCACCCTCGCCAACGAAGTCACCCAAGACGCCGAAGTCGACATCGTAACCAACCCCAATGGCGGGGACAAAAACAACTTTATGAACCGCAACGGCAAAAGCGCCGAAGCCTCCAAAAACTCCAAGTCCTCCGATGCACCCAAACGTCCCTTACCAAGCTGGTTTTCCTACCTTTGGGACGCAAACATCTCCCCTTTCTCTCTCGTCCGCTGGGCCGGCCCTCTTGGTCCGCGTCTCGTCTCCGGATGGACATCGCGCCGCTTCTCGCATCTACAGAATGATGAGAGCCAAGCCCTGCACGTCTACGCCTACTCTCTTTTCCGCCAGCGCGGAAGCGGCGAGTACGCGCTCCCATACATTCTCGCGCCGGGTGCATTCGCTCGCTCGCCTTTAATCCGTCGTGTTCACAAGCTCGGACGACAAACCATCCCGTCAACTCAGCCGCCGCGGAAAGAGCATGGATACCCGGTCTTGTTCATGTATGGCCAGCACGATTGGATGGATATCGCGGGTGGACATGCAGCTGTGGAGGCGTGCAAGGAGGAAAAGGAGAAAGTGCTGAAGAGCGCGAGTAAAGAGGAAAAGGAGCTAGAGAATGGACGTGCGGAAGTGGTGATTATTCAGAAGGCGGGCCATCATCTGTATTTGGAAGGGTGGGAGCAATTTAATGAAATTTTGAGGAAGGAGATGAGGGCGACGTTAAAGGATATTGATAAGGAGAAGAAACTTTTGGGTAGTGCGAAGAGCAATTAGATGCGGTAATTTTGGAATGCATAGCCTAGTGGCTGGGAGTTGGTCTCGCGGAATTGATGGGTTTGGAGTTGCAAGGTCTTTTGGGGGAGTTTTTATTCGTTATCTTTTTGCCACTTGTATTAATATCCACCTTGACACTTCGAGACTCTGCTATGAGCTGTTTTTAACATAGACGGAGACTACATATAGATTTGTTGGGATGTTTAAGCATCTCGTATATGAGGTTCATGGGAAAGCATGACAGCACAGTATAGCAGCTTGCAGATATATCTGAATACAAGATTTTGGTTTTTGATTTGCTGCTGCATAAGAGTGCATTTTTTTTTTTCATATTGTTTTGCTGATCGCTGGACTATTACTTCGTTGCTTCTACGCCCAACATTATATTCCTGACAGCAGTCTGCTCGCTGTTTTCGTGATTAGTCTCCACCTTATACATCCAACATCATGCCCATTTCCCATACCATCATGACCCTTTCTCAGTACCCGAACATTCATCTCAAAGCCGACCCATCCAGACTAGCGGGGTTGGATCGCACTTCTCAAAATATGGTACCATTGACAAATGCCTGCGGGTTTGGAATCTTAAGATCGGGCGTCTCCTTGCTTTTCCCTGTGTGTAGCAATTATCGTTAGCGCCACGTCCTTGCCTTTTCATACTGAAGTAGACGTGTGTATGCATACCAAAGAGTTTAGCGCAGACCTTGTCGTAGACATTCGAGCAGGCCCCGAAGAACGTCCTGCCGTTATATTTCGGACATTCGACCTTCTCCCGCCCGAGACTGATGGTGATTTTTGCTATCAAACGAGAAGATTAGTATCGAGTTGATGCTATGAACCCGGTTCTTGGGCTTTATCAAAGAGAGGTGTCAAGGAACTGAGAGGATGAGTACATACAAGGTTTATTACGACGATATGCCTTGGGCTCTTTATTCCTCAACACCCGATCCAAATTCTTCGCTACCCAGAGTCCCTGTCTCACAGCATTTACACACAGCGCCGGTTCCGCATTACTGATATCCCCCGCGGCCCAGATATCTTCAGTTCCCTCGATTCTAAGATACTCGTCAACCCTCGCGAGTCCAGTTTGACTCTCGAACAATTCGCTTTGCAGGATACAACTGCTCGGTGAGTTGCCTGTGCAACGCATGTATAGATTGCAGGTTAGTCGATCGTCGTCATTCCCGCCTGCTCTGTAGACGCGCTGTTCTGTACCGGGCCAAGGATCAACCACGCCGCGGATGGGCCAGCTTAGGTGGACTTTGGCGCCTAGTGTTTTGAGTTTGTCTTCGGCTTCTTGGCTGGCTGATGGATGGGGTATGTGAGAGAGCAGTTTCTCGCTGGCGGTGAGCTGGGATTTGTTAGTGGTGCCGTACTCTTATATAATGAATTCTGAAGAGTATACCAAAGTGATCCCATTAATATGGCCATTCGCAGCAGCCAGCTCCCCTGCAAGTTCAACTCCCGTGGGACCTCCTCCTCCAACCACTATCGTATTAGCCTTAGAGATTTCATCCTTATAGCTCTGCAGCGCATTCTTCAGGTCATGGTAACTCCAGACCCCAGCCTTCCACGGCATATTTGGTCCAGGTGCAGAGGTTCCGGTCGCAACTACGATAAGCTCGTACGGTTCGTCGGTTAGGTGACCGGATCCATCGTGTTTGATTCGTACTGTTTTGGCCGCTTTGTTGAGACCGTGGGGAACGGCGATTCCTTTGGCAAACCGGAACGTGTGTTGGGGGTAGTCGGCGAAGCCGGGTTCGATGGGGGCGAATAACTGGTTGGGGTATTAGGTCTTGTGAATGAGTAGATGCTGGAGAAGGAGGGAGGCTTACATCGTCGATTTCAACTTGCCCTGGAACCAGAGCTGTTTGCTGTTAGATAGAGATGCTTGGTAGTCGGATTCAATTACGAACCCCGAATTGATGACATGTTCCAATACATATGCTCCGAAGGCGATACCAGGAGGACCTTGATATCCGGGACTTTTGGTAGCGTTTCTTTCAAGAGCCTGTGGAGGCAAGTTAGTTATGAAGATTTGAGACTGTGCGCAATGATTAACTTACCTGTGGGCGACTGTCAAGCCAGCATAGGAGGCTCCTAGAATGACGATTTGTCTAGTCATGATGTCGGTTAAGAAATGGATATTTGATAAATTAGTTATATGTATATTACTCGTTCTAATTCCAAAAAGATGAGGTCCAGTTTGGGGACTTAATAATGAAGGTGGTGAAGTAAAAGAAATAATGGCAAAGTGATAAAAATGTCAGTAGTGGTGAAGTAGTTAGTTCGGTGTAGTTGAAGCAATCTGGAAGGAACCATCGTGAAGCAGGAGACAACCAAAACGCTCAGCAGTAAAGAACGCTCCTGCACCTTCGAGTGTTTCCCGAGGATGGAGGGGCGCGTCGATTCCGCGAGAGATTTCATAACACAATATACAAGTGGTCTTTCAGACTGTGCCATATCTGGGCAACTCGCACCGACAAGACTCTTCTATCAATGTGCTTCGTCATGAAACACTCCGACAATATATATATCCTCAAGTTTTCAGCTCGCCACCTCACTGATAACTTCTCGGAAATTCTTCACATCATGTCCAAATCTTCCCAAGAACAATCCATCAACCCCATCTTTCATCTTCTCAAACGTCCCCGGTCCAGCCGACCCTCCATACAAAAACCTCACTTCTCTCCCTTCACATAATTCCCTCAACCTCTTCACCACATCCACCACATAACCCGCCTCTGCAGGCTCTGCTTGCCCAATCGCCCACACCGGCTCATACGCAAAAATCACCTCCTCATCCTTCCCCAGCACCTCCAAAATCGAAACCACCTGCCCCCTACACTCCTCCACCGCTACCTGCACACTCCCCCTTGTCTTCTCCCCAATACACACCAGCGGCACCATCCCATTCCTCAGCACCGCGCGCGCCTTCCTCGCCACCACCTCATCCCTCTCCCCAAACAGTCTCCTCCTCTCCGCATGGCCCAACTCCACGAGCGAGCACCCAATCTGTCTCAGCGCCGCAGGCGACACTTCGCCCGTGTACGCACCGCTGTCTTCCCAGAAGCAGTTCTGCGCGCCGAGTTTCACAGTCGGGGCTTCGAAGCGGAGGATGGTGCTGGCGGCTGTGAGGGAGAGAAAGTCGGGGATTAGGAAGATATCCACGTTGCGTGAGAGGGCGTGCGGTGCTAGGGTGGCGCAGTCTGTGATGTACTTTGAGGTCTTTTCGAGATCAAAGTACATCTTGAGGGAGACACCCACTGTTCGTTTGGGGGGTTTTGGAGCCATGACGTTGTTGAGAGGGATTGGGTAAAGAATCCGAGATGCAGGACGGAGCAGTGCCGAAGATGAAATGGGAACCAATTATCCCGGGTTTTCAGTTAGAATTGATTTATTCGATGTAACAATACCAATGACAGACGACTGGGATTTGCTGGTAAATGGTCCCAGGTTCCATACTACTTTCCCCTCCCACTTGTGAACTTGCCGACGTCCGGGATTTCCTAATCGAGTCATCCGGCGCAAACAGACGGTTCATTGCGGGGAAGCCAACCCTCTCCTCATATTCGAACTACAACCCCAGTAAATTATCCGGGTAATATGAATCTATATATAATAATTGGGTAAGTGACATTTTGCTGTCGTTTTCATTCTACTTTTGCTTCTGCTTGTTGAATGTTCAGTTCTTGACTTCAACTTTTTCGAATTTCATCATCACAATTTTCATCCCTTACTGCACCCCGGATTTATTCGCTACCCCGCATATTGGTAATCGATCTCCACTTCGAATCATGCCTGCTTCTTCTACGTCTTCAGATGCCCATAGTTCAGATAGTCAAGGTCTGAGAATAGTAGTTGGTGGCGATGACGGCAAGTCTTCCTACCCTGTTTCATATCCTCCTCCTGCAAGTAACTAACCTCTCTCTCTCTCTCTCTCTCTAGCCGGCTACGACTACAAAGCAGCCCTCACCTCCGACCTCTCGTCAGACCCGCGCGTCCTCTCCGTCCACGACGTCGGGCCTCATTCACCCGGCGACAAAACCGCATACCCACACTTCGCCGTCGACGCCGCAAAACTAATCGCCGCAGGGAAAGCCGACCGCGCGCTCTTGATCTGCGGGACTGGTCTCGGGGTGGCGATTTCTGCAAACAAAGTTACGGGCGTGAGGGCTGTGACTGCGCATGATAGCTTTAGTGTGGAGAGAGCAGTGTTGAGTAATGATGCACAGGTATTGTGTTTGGGACAGAGGGTAATAGGATTGGAGTTGGCGAGGAGACTGACGAGGGAGTGGTTGGGGTATACTTTTGATCCGGTGAGTGGGGTTTGATGGGTGTGGTGATGGTGTGATTGTGCTGACATAAGTGTAGGAATCGAGCTCGGCGCCGAAGGTTAAGGCGATTAATGATTATGATTTGGCGAATTGAGGAGGGGAAGTTTCATGTGAGGAATATGCGGCGAGGATGTTGTTGTTGTTAGCATATAAATTGTTTTGAAATAATTACCCCTTTACTCAGTACAAATACCAATTTATTACCCCAACTATATCTCCAGACTCAACCTAAAGAAGCCATAAGAATGCTACTACCCCTTTCCAACCCCCCTCAGCAACGCTATCCATATCATGTCTTCAGTGAACCAAAACTCCATGAGCTCGAAGTCCACCCTCACAAGCAGACCTCTGAACTAGCTCTCGATTCGCTCCATGCCACAGCTAAATACCATCAAAGTCAAGTCCAACATGGCGTGAAGATGCGACGCTTCTTGTATAGGCACTTGTGGTCTTACCAGTCATGGAGGATGTAGTGATAGAAGTAGACGCCGAAGCCATTCAGTCACGATACCTGCCGCTTGTGACTTTGACTACCAGTGCTGAATCCGCTGTAGTGCGCTTAATGATTTAGTCTTTCACACAATACCCAACGAGCCAGTCCTTCCCAGCGCCCATGCCCCCATGCTGCTTCTCATTAGAAGTGTTTGAGCCATGTAGTACAGTACATACGGCAACGCAGTACATCCAGTACTGTAGAGTAAGATTGAGATGCCTAGAGCTTTATCTGATGCGTACATCACGGAAATCCATTGAGAGGATCTGTCATCGCTCTGCTGATTGGCGTGGCTTTCCAGGTCTTTTGCCTAACCTCTTGGACAACACCTGCGTCCCCGGATGGTCTTAGGATGCGTTCTAGAACAAGATCACCCATAATTATAACCAGGAAGGCCATCAATAATGGGCTCACTTATGAGGAGCTTTGCTGTGCCGGAAGGTGATGCCAGCTGTGCTCTAGTCACTGGTGAGTCTTTTGATCGGTCTCAAGACTTCTCGTCTGCAACCCGACTCCGTCTAGAAAGAGATATTCGAAAGCTTGTCGTTGAGTTCCTTGAACAAATCATAAATTCCAATTCGAAGCAGACTGCAGACAGTGGTGGGGCGAGATATCCAGTTCTTCATCGATTGTCCCAGGTTACCCTGTCAAATGAAAGTTATGATGATAGAGCTTTCTAGGAGCGGTCGTCGGAATAATGTTTCATGTAAAGAAATGAGGTAACAATGATCGCACAACCACATTCAGAGATGGGATCCTTGCTTGGTTGAATAGTGATAAGTTCGTCGTCAGACAGAATTTGCAGAAAGTGTAATCTTGTGACTCAACGAGCAGCCTGATATTTCGTCCATCTAGTCTCGAAAGCAGAAATCAGAACCAGCTAGTCAAATGCCCTTTGTACTGATGTGGTACATGATCTTTGCTGTTGAATGAGCACTGTCGCAGTGCAGCACTGGTAAGATATGTATGGCGGTATCTACTCCCAAGTTATGAGTCGCTCCTCCCTTTTCGCCCTCCATTTATTTGTATTCGCAAAAAGATCTTCGCAACCTTTCAGTAACCACGCCCATTTCTTAGCGAATTACTCTTCAACTTCCCAACTGCTTGTGTCCCACGGCTCGCCCCAGACAATTAATCCTGTCCTGCCGTCTCCACCTTCAACACCATAGAAGATATCACGACAGAATTCAACATCATCCCAACCCTTCCCAGTCGAGATGGCTGTGAGAAGATTATCTCTATATTCCGGAAACGGGAAGATATCGATTTCAGGATGATGTTTGATGCTCTTCTGCAGTTCTGTTGGCTGGAGTGCCGGTGGCAGATCCAAAGTAACGGAGGGTGAATCATCCGAATTAAGACTCAAGTCATTGAATGGAGAGAGAAGATCATCAAGACTCATATTCGAGACCTCTAACTTCAGTAGATGGACGTTGGCAGTTAGAGCACGATAAACGTTGAAGTGGAGCAATGTGAGTAGGTATGAACCCTAGGAAATACCATCCGTGGGGACATAGGTGCTGAAAGAGCGAGCCGAGAGCATCTGCTTTTGGTTAAAGCTATCAGAACATACATCTTCCGTCACCGGGGGTCTTTTTGACGGATCTAGTATGCGGGTCCCTAGCTCGGGTGTGAATTTTTCGGCAATCTGAGCAAGTCGTCTGCGTCTTCCTGGAGCAATATATAAGCATTGACCAATGACGATGGATATCAAGCATTAACTCATGGGAGACAAACTTGAAGCCCGTTGGTTCAATCGATTCTGCAATTTCCTCCGCATTGCGGCGCCGCTAATTCCCGTCCAATCTTCGGCAAGTGTTCTAGCCTCAACGCTCTGCGGCATTGGCTGGATCTCAATCGATGCTGCGTCTGGAACAGCACTTCCATCGAAAGTCTGAGTAGACTCTTTCGGAAGGGCCAGTGGGCCGAAGGCTAACACCAAAAACATCGTGGTAATGATCTGAAAAAAATGCAATTTGCTGACCAGAGGTTTGAGATCCTACTAGAAATTTAAAGACGCCGAATGCTTACTGTCGTGAGTCGTGACATGCACTGACCACACCAGATTGCCCAATCAGAAAATAGTGGGTATGCAACCTGCTGACAGCTACTCAGCTTGGATACCTGGGATAGAAACCCAGGATTATGCCGCTAGGCTACTGGTGTAGGAGCCATCTTCATATAGGAATCGATCATAAAACAGTACACTGCAATAATGTATATAGGAGACTCCCCACAAGCACTTACTATTTCAAAGGTCCAACTTTTAGTCTTTCATTAAAATCATACTGAACATCGGTCCCCCAGATTTATACATATATAGTCACTTACTCTAGTCATGGTCCCTCATCAATCCCTCAGCTTCATGACCATCAGATGACTCGTCATCAAACAGCTCGAAATCTTCATGTCCATCATCAGTCGTCTGCATCAATCCAGCCATTCGAATGGCATCCTCCTGTCCCTTGTTAACGTCTACCATCCAAATCATTGGAATAGGAAGAGCAATCAACACTGCAAGAAATCCAAAAGCAGGTCGAATCTGCCCTGTAGCATCAACAATCCTCCCCACAATAGCCGGCCCCACTGCTGAGCTTCCCTTGTCTGTAATTGCGAATAGTGCGTAAAATGCAGCTTCGCTACCGGGTGGTATCAAACGGCCGTAGAAAGATCTACAGTATGAGGACAGTCCTCCCATAACTACTCCATGCACTACACCCAACGGATATATCTCGAAAGGTCGTTGCAGACCACCCACGCCCCAAGCTTGGACGAAGGGAAGATACCCAAGAAGGCCATAAAGAGGAACAAGCTCCAGAAGCAACAGACAGGAGACGATAACTTGATTGGTTTTGAGCGAAAACTTCTTCGCTAGAATAGGCCATGCCGTAGCGCCTGCTATTCCTGAGGCAGTAGCTACAATAGACAGAATAGCCACCGAAACGGTTCCCATCTGCAACTCAGTCCGAGCGAACAGAATGGCAGTAGCGGAAATGGTGGCTACTGCGTCTGAGAGAAGGAACCAGGCGACCAGAAAGAGAAGTACTTGGCGGAGCTTGACAGCTACTTTTACAGTCTTCCACAATGACTTCCATGCAAAAGCTGTGTATGATAAGCATGTGCGGATGCTCGCGCCTCCTTCATAGATCGCTGTGGGAAGTGGTGGCCCAGGCCTGTCGCGTAGCCACATGATCGATGGAATGGTGAAAGTGAGCCACCATGAGCCGACGAAGAATAGAACTGTCCGTAGAGGAACCGTTGATGGCATACCTACTTTGTTCATGACGTATAAGATAATAATGCAAATGACCTGCACAGAGACTGCTGCCATGTAACCAATCCCTACACCTTTGGCGGAGATTCTGGTAGACAGTTGAAGATCTGTCGAGTCTGCTTTGGAGTCTACATCCAGATTTTTGAAAGGACGTTTGCGAAATGAATCCTCAGATTCTTCTTGTCCATCGTTGAGAGAAAGCGGTTGGAGGGCAATAGAAGAGGAAGCTCCATCGGAATGAGTGCCGGCACCGGCAACTGTTGGGTGATTCAAAACAAGCAACGGCAAGTATGAATTGAGGATGACGAAGGAACAACCGAGACACACGACACATATTACTGTCAACAGCGATCCAACAATGAATATCTGCGGAACGACTAGCAGGAACAGCATGGCGGACACTGAGCCTGTGAAGCCGAACCCCGCAAGAAGTTTCTTACGCCAATTACCTAAAGATTATCAGTATCGCAACTCCGCAATGAATAGATCAAGAACATACCATGATCAGCAACTGAGCTCACAGATACGAGTGCGAAAGCCTGCATAAATACAGAAAAGGAAAACGTATACATAGCAAAACTTGCTGTCGTCAATTCCGCGCCAAACACATTTACGATACACTGGTGAGTGTCTGGCTCTCCTGCTCTCTTCAGCAAGGCATTTGCAGTCGCATTCACAACCTGGGTAACATTCTTCGCCGTACAAGAAATCGTCTTGTCTGTGAAAAGAACCCCCTGCTCACGTGCTAGCTGCTCCAATGTAACCGGTAAAAAGGACCCTGATTCGCTGTGAGTTCTTACTCTCTTCGCATGGTGTATTAGAGCTATTACATACCAACTGCACATACTGCAAACACTTCAGCAGCAAGACCATAGCAAAAGAACCCTCTCAGCTCTCTCTCCGTTGTTGGGCTCGTATCCTCAGCTGGGTAGCGGGGGCTCCGCAGCCCTCTTCCACCATCTTCCATAGATTCAAAGTTGGCGATATCCAACTGTCATCGATATATTCGTGAGTCTTCTTAGAAAACTGGTGATAGATTACTTCAAAAGTCTTGGCATCATACTGAAGCGAAAAAGAGTGGTTAGAAAGAAGGAAAGCAGCGTTTTTGCTGATTTCTCATCAAGCTAAGTAGCGTTTCGGCACGGTCGGGTACCTGGATTCCACCGTGGCGATTCCATTTTTGTTACCATCATGTGACGAACCTCGAAACATGAAACAAAGTGTAACATCGCAGGTTTTACAACTCCGTGATGGTTGGATTTTTATGAGGTCAAAGTCGGACGATTCACGCTTTGATTCACGAGCTCTTAGGGTCAAGGGGTCTGTTTCCCGAACAAGCTTTGTTGCTACAATTCCCTGCCAGTGAGCTTTAACGCACTGTCCTATTCAAGGATTATCTCTTCGACAGATGACAGACCTAGTCATGGGCCCCTGTTTTACAAAACGTCTGCGATTTGGAATTGTCCCTTGGGGGTTTTGACATGTTCTGATATTCCTACCGTGAGGATACGGGGGCGGAGTAGATGAAGTCTAGATTGTGCCGCCGTCCTTCCAACAACGGATGTGCTCCTTCTCTAAAGCCCCAATAGTCCTGGTGCTTGGTCAATCATACACGCCTTTCCAAGTATTGTCAAGTCAACCTTACTTGGTGGCGCAGTTCATGTTTTCGAAACTTCAATCTGTTAAAGTAAGAATCTATGTAAGACGTCTGTCTCTCTATCTGCCTATTGACAAAGTCTTTCCTATATACGACCAATGCCGCAGGGACATTTACACTTCTGACAAACGTATCTCTTGTAATGCTAATGGGTATTAAGTAACGCCGGCCTCCAAGGAAAATGCAACATGTGAAAAGCCTAGAGAAATACGCCGACGCTGTAAATAACAGACCAAACCACCAATTCATGCATTCCAGTATAAACAGTGCATCGCGATATGCATCATTGAAAGGGGGCAAATTTGGAACGTCCAAGAAACCTATCAATATCGTCCTGATGGTCCATGTCTATATCTGTTTCTTCTTCGTCGTGTCGTCTTTTGGACTTAATCGCAACTGGAGTAGCTTGCCGCGCTTCGAAAACGCTTCTCTTCGCTTCTAGAAGTTGATGGTAGTTCAACAATGTGTGCTTCATTTCATCGTCGAAGGCAACACAAAAGCGTTGGTTTTGCACATATTGAATCGCTTCGACTAACCCCAATTCATAAGTAGCCATAATGTAAGCAACAACCACAGCAGCAGATCTTTCATTTCCAGATTCGCAGAAGACGAGAACCTTTGGTATCGGCCCCTCTAACACATCCTTGCTGTCGCATATTCCTTGCGGATTTTGCTGTCGAAATACCCGGATAAGATGGTCGTTGATCGAACTTGTGGCTCGCGGAAAAGCTGCGATGAGTTCCATGTTTCCACTAACATCAATAGCACCGGCTTCAATCCCTAACTGTTCTGCTACTTTTGCACCGCTTAACATTCTTGCCTGTGCTGTCATGGTGTCTCTAATCACTAGAAGCATTGTGATTCCTTCCTTCCGTAGGGCATCAATATCTCTCGCTGCAGATGAGGGTCCTAGGTAGAGGAAAGATAGTATTGGCTGGAATTTGCGTCGCATCTCATATTTCCATTCAGATCTCTCTACGGATACGTGTTGTCCTCGAGTGATTGCCTTGAGTATTTCTTGCTCTTCCTTTTTGTCGCCATCCCCGCGATATTCCGAGAGGACAATGTGCGCACCATAGCCGTGTACTGGTGGTATATGAATATGAGGCGGTGATGGAGGCTACAGCATCAGTCAGTCCATCTGCTGCCAATTCATCTGCCGCTGAGACTTGCCCTTCGAGAAAACGCGCCAGTGGGAGTAGCACCGTGCGGCACTGTGCTAAAGATCGAGTCAGAACTTGAAGATGACATTGCGGAAATTGATCTCAAGCGTCTGAGAGTTTTTCGAAGAGGCTCTAACCCCTCGTTGAACCCTCAGATGGAAGTTGAAGGTGAGTTGGTGAAACTGATCGAGCTGCGTGAATTGTACGTAAAGTGAGAAAATGGGGCAAGAGGGTTAGATAGAGCGTCTGCGGTGGTCTGTTTGCAAAGAGGCCTAGAATGCAGGCTCAAAGTTGTTGATTGACTTTAGGAGATTCTTGGATAAGGTTGAGAAGCCATTCTGGTTATGTCTAGACTTGTTATTGGATTGTCAGTCGTCAACCGTCACCGTACCTAGTATGTGCCTAGGCAAGAATCATTGAATCTGGGGTGCAGCAGGAGCATCCCGCAACCGATAACCCGTGAATGTGGCTTGCCGGTGTGGCTTGTGCTCCGACGTCAGATTAACTCCGTGTTTCCCCAGCTCCGTTTCCAATCCACAATCAAAATGTCCAACAAACGCATCGAACAGGGCGAAATCGAGAAATATTGGGAGATATTTGCATCTCTATCGAATGGCGGTACACACCTTACTGGTGCGCAAGCAGCACCCGTATTGAAGAACAGTCAGCTTCGCGACGAACAGCTAGAGCGAATATGGGATTTGGCTGATGTAGACAATGATGGGAATTTGGATTTCGAGGAATTCTGTGTGGCTATGAGATTGATCTTTGATCTTGTCAATGGAGTATGTTCATTTTCGTTTTGAGCCTGCGCTCATGTAAACCAATGCTTACTGTCCTAGGAATATGCAGATGTACCACCAGCACTTCCCGACTGGCTCGTGCCGGAATCGAAAGCACATCTGGTTCAAGCAAGTCGAGCAATCACTGGTAGACAAGTACAATTCGAGCGCGTAGAAGATGACGATGATACCCCAGGATTGAAGGATGGGTTTGATTGGTACATGAGTCCGTCGGACAAGGCCAAATACGAGGAAATCTACTCTGCGAATAGGGATGGAAGGGGAGAGATCACTTGTAAGATATATATCAATTATGGTCACCATTATGTTCTAACGTTTCAACAGTCGAGTCTTTAGACACACTATACTCGTCACTCGATGTTCCCGACACAGACATACGATCAGCATGGAACCTCATCAACCCATCTGCTTCCTCCGCCATTTCCAAGGACGCGTGTCTAGCCTTCCTGCATATACTCAACGGTCGTCACGAAGGATATCGTATTCCTAGAACAGTTCCTCCATCACTCCGAGCAAGTTTCGAGCGCAACCAAATCGACTATCAAATTGACAATCAACGAGTGGCCTCCCCAGCACAACGATGGGGCGCCACAGGAGGTGAAGAGACAAGCACAGGCCGCAAAGCGAAATTCGGAGACACATATCTGAGCCGAATTGGTCTGGGCGGAAAGAGCAGCTACAAACCTACAGGCACAGATTTCTCAAGCACGAAAACAACAGAAGATTGGGAGGAAGTGCGACTTAAGAAACAACTCGCTGAGCTAGAAGCCAAGATCGACAAGGTCGAAGCCGCATCCGCAGCGAGGTCTGGCGGACGTCGGGATACCAAGCCAGCTTTGGTGAAGCGCGAATTGGAGCAATTGCTGGACTACAAGAGGAGAGAACTGCGTGACTTGGAGACTGGCGAGGGAAGAAGTAAGGTTGGTGCAAGCTTGAAAGGGGTTGCGGATGAGATTACTACGGTCAAGGAACAGGTCGATGGATTAGAAGCTCATCTTAGATCTAGGGAGCAGGTTCTGGGAGATTTGAGACAGGAAATTGAGAACGAGAAAAGTGGTAGATAGGATACGGGGGTGGGTTATCTTATGAAATATTAATTATTTATAATAGGGCCAAGTGGTGTTTTTAACTCTCATATTGGTATTTGAAGTCTTGCGTCGCAGAGACTCTCGAGCTTTTGGAGATGTGAAATATATTTATTGACATAGTGGGTTGACCTCGCTTGCTCCAAGAACTCTCTTCGCTGTCGCCAAACAGAAATACACATCAAACTTAATTTCCCTACCTGCCCTCCTTCCTTCCCTTTTTACGACTGTCGTCCCCTTCCTCATTCTACTTTTCGAGGCAGGAACCAAAAACAAAGAGAGAAAGAATAGCCAACAAAATCAAAATTGCAATTCAAAACTGCAAAACGAGAAGCGCGTCTGCCGCTCGTCCCAACTAACTTTCCGTACAGATTGTACATCCGGATAGCTGTGGCCAAGAAGACTTGGTAATACGGGCTGGATCAGAGCCACTACGCGAGTTTTCTGTTTGAGGGTGATAACTGGTATTAAGGTAAATATAAGGTAGGTAAGTGGTTGGTCGTTCAAGCAGAGGGAGGAACAAGCGTGCCTCGCTTCCCCTCATCAAAACCGAAAACATCCATCCTCTCGCAGCAAGCAACGAAAAAAGCAAAAAGAGAAAGAGAGATAGGAAAGAAAGGATTAAAAAAATTCAGAAGTGACAACAAAATCAGCAAAATTAAGACCCCCGGTAGCCTTCCCCCAGATTTCCTCCGACCCGTCTCCTCCCACCCCTAGGGCCCAACCGCCATCCAACTCGCACACAGAGCAGTAGGATTGACTACTGCGCCAGGCGTCGAGTACGGAGTGACTGCAGGTTGAGTTGTTTGATGATATTGAATGATTTACAGGATAGTCGGTTGGTTGGTTGGTGGCTGGGTTGGGGCGGGAGAGTGAATAGTGAATATTTATACGGTATGAGAAGTCTCATGTCAGTGGTCGGGAAGCGAGATTGGGATTCTGGCCTTGCTTTGTTTTAAGGCAGTTGCTCTATTTCGATTTATCTCTTTAAGGACTCTTCCTCTTCACATCTCTTTCCCAAGCCTTCACATCCTTTCTTATACAACCATGCCCCCAATAGGCTCACCACGGCCAGTCCTAGCATCAACTGGAGGGCCATATGAATCGATTGCGGACCACTCCCCGACGGTACTACTAACTCATCAAGTTCCTGACGCTCGGGATTCACAGATTTTGGCCCAGGATTCGAGAAAACTACAGCAGAACAGCAACAGCAGCAGCAACAAGTGCTTTCCCCAACCACATATCCTTCATGACGAAAACTTTCATATTCCGTTGCTGTGGTTCTATCGCCTACTAAGTAGAGCGTGATTGCGGGAACGACTGTGAAGATGAAAGTCAACAGTGCTGCGATAGCCTGCGGGGCAGGCAGTGCTGGGGGTTTGGATATGCGCATGTTAGTTTTTGGGTTATGGGTGGAGAATAGAGGATATGCAAAAAGAAGGGATAGGGCATTATATGTTGTTTGTTCGTGGCCTGCTAGGAAGCACAAGATATCGGAGGTGTATGTCATAATGTGGGATTGAGTCACGGATGTGGTCGTTTGCAGTATTTCTGTTACTGTTTGTCAAACACGGGTGAGTACCTCGAGGTATGAATAACCACAGTTTTATTTGTTAGCTCATTTGGTCTTTAACGAGCACAAGATATCAAGGCACATAGTTGGAAATTACAGCTCATGATTCATCTCTACATTAACCTCATTCTATAAATATGGCCACATGATATATACAACCCAGTCGCAGCCTTGCCTAATCCAATAACACAAAACTCCCCAACATACTATATACACCAATCCACGGAATTCAAACGAACCATCTCACCTCTCCATCCCGGTCATCAACCCCTGCGCCTTCGTCTCCACAATCTTAAACGCCTCTTTATTCCCCAACCCCTTCTCCGCCCTCACATACGCCGCATCACTCCTATCACACAAAGTATCCAAATCCTCCTCACTCAAGATTTCATCTCCCTCTCTGCAAGTATACACCTGCCCATCCTTCAACAACAGCGCTCTCAACGCATCTGCACTCATCGCTTCCTTCGTATCCATTTTCTGCCCCATCGTTTTAAACCCCCCTTTCTTAATAACCAATTTTTCCAACCGCCGTTTAGCATCCGCACTCATAAGCAGATCTTCCTCCACCGTGCCTTTCGTCGCAAGACGAAAAACAACCACAGGTTTCGTCTGCCCGATCCGGTGCGCACGATCCTGGGCTTGGAGATCCTGTTGCGGGTTCCAGTCGCTGTCGAAGAGGATAACTGTATCTGCGGTCGCGAGATTGATTCCTTGACCACCGGCACGGGTTGAGAGGAGGAAGAGTTTGAAGTCCGGGTTTTCGTTGAACTCTTTGATCTGTTGACGACGGAAGTCTTGCGCCACAGAACCGTCGATGCGGCATACGTTCCATTTCCGCAGTTCTCGGGCATAGTCTTCGAGAATGTCAAGTTGCGTCTTGAATTGTGAGAATATGAGAACTTTGTGCCCGCGAGCAAAGAGATATGGGAGGAGACGGTCGAGAAGAAGCATTTTCCCGGAAGACGTGACGAGGGTTTCGTTGAGGGGAATGCCGGAGTCGGCGGACCATGGATTATAGAAATTCAGTGGAGAGTTGCAGACGAGTCGAAGTTGCATGATGGGGTTCCCTAACTTCTTGCTTGAGATCTCCTTGCGTGCCAATTCGAGAATTTTCGCAGTCTCGTCTTCATGTCCGTTCGTATTTGAAAGTTCCGCTTCTTCTTTTTCGGCATATTCCTCCGCGAGCTTCTGCTCGAATTCATCGTCGCTGAGCTCGTCTTCCCCGGAAGCATCAGCCTCTTCATACACTCTTCTCCGGCGTGACTCTCGGCTGCGAATGCTAACTGCTGGGGATGCAGTCCTACTGGACTTGGCAGACTTCATCGCTGGTGAGGGGAGAGCTTCGTCAATGATTTTTCGCTTTCGACTGGGTTTGCCTTTCTCAACCGGCAATGCAAGTGATGGAGCTGCAGCTTTCTCTTTTCGTGGTCTCCCTGGTTTCTTTTTCTCGGATGATTTTGCCATCATTTTCTGAAACGCGTTCATTGGAGTATGGACTGGTGTTGCCGCGGCTTTCTGGGCTTTGCTTCTTATTGCAAGAGGCTTATCGTCTTCACTGTCAGATTCCTCCTCTTTGGCTTCCACTTTCACGACTGAAGTAGCGGACTTCTGCGCCTCTTTCTTAACGGGCGCAGATGCAGTCAATCTCTCAACCACCTTTTCTTCCAAGTATTTCCTTACATCCGCCTTTTTGTCGCTGATCTTATTATAAAGATCAATTTGTTCCTTCGTCATCGGTGCATAAAGAACATACTCCCTCTTCTTCGGCAGCATGTGCTCAACATCAGCCTTGACTCGCCGCAGAAGTAGAGGCTGCAAAATCAGATGCATCTTCTTAACCAGGTCTTGTTTCATTTGATCAGCAATAAAATCTTCCGTTCCTTCCTCGTCTTGTAAATCACTAAAGTCGAACCAACTTTCAAACATCTCCCATTCTGTAAATATGGTAGGTAGGAGGAAGTTGAGTAAAGACCATAGTTCCTTCAGGTTGTTTTGTAACGGTGTTCCCGTAATAAGCAGACGAGTGGCAGATGTGAAAGTTCGTAACGTGCGAAACAATTTAGACTCGGAGTTCTTCATTCGGTGGCCCTCGTCCTGCATAATGTCATTAGGGACTGGAAAGAAAAATCTGACTATTAATTGGACTTACAATAATAATGAATTCCCAGTTGATTTTCGAAAGTTCAGCATGGTCCCTCAATACAATCTCAGGACTGGTGCACACCACGGGAAATTTATCGTCTGGCCTATTTCCCTTTATATGCTTCATCATCCTCGTCCTGCTCAGTTCCTTTCGTTGCGCAGGAGTACCATGATATAGCAGAACAGGAACACTTGGGGTCCACTTCTCAAACTCCTCGATCCAATTCGAAAGCGTACTCAGTGGCGCGATAATCAAATGCGGTCCCAGGTAATTTTCCTTCTCTCTCAGTAACGCGATTAATGAGATCGTCTGGATCGTCTTGCCCAATCCCATCTCGTCCGCAAGAATCCCAGACATGCCTTGTATGCAAATCTCATACATCCACGTCAAACCCTCCAATTGATATTCTCGCATCTTCCCCCCAACCATACACTTCGGTTGTTCCGCCATTGTCAAATCATGCTCACCCAATGCTTTCCCATCCATACCACTTCCTACTCTTCCCAGCACTCTCGTCTTTCCCACCAGTACCTCCCCGAACGCCGCACTCTTGCTTAGCAGCTCGTCCAGCTGTCTGGCTTTAGCTTCTCTTTCCGATTTTGATTCATTGTGTTCGGCCCTCTTTTTCGCAATTGCCTTTTTGCGTCGTTCTTCGGCTTTAGAATTAGCTATCCGTGCGTTCTCTTCCTCTTCGAATATCTTCTTTTCTTCTTCAGTAGCGAGATCGAGGTCAAATTCGGCGACTTCTTCGCCTTCTATTTCGGGGAGGGAGGAGGGTGCGCTCGTGTGAGGCTTGGATTCGGGGGTTTGCGATCGACTCTTGCTGTCTTTTGAACTCATGGTGTCTTTCAGGTGGCAAAGCTCTGAACTGAATGGTTTTGGGTTTGCCTGCTCGGTCGAAGGAAGATTTGATGTCGCACAAGACGAAAATGACCGCTAACGACCTTTATGACTTCTGATTCTGGTCGTTTTCTTTTCGTGTAATACTATCAAAAGGTTCAGCCAAGTGCTTTCAGGGACTTGTCAACGTTCCCGTTGCATGGGAATATGAAGCTAATAACGTACCCGATCTCAGATTCTCAGGAATGTTAAGTACGTTTTCCTAGTCTACTGACAAGCGTTCCCCATAAACAAGAACCTAATTGAGTATAAGAAATCTATACACGGAAAGCAATTCAGCAAAAACGGGGAATTCTGGAATTTGGTAGACGCGTTAATTGGTTTTCGCACGCGACGCGACCCCGAATCAATGTCGTCACCAAGATTAGTCATCACGATCTCGGTACGAAGTCAGGGGATCTTGCGAGAAGATAGGGATCTACACATCTGCAGATCTGGAAAATCCATACGTCGGTACGATTCGAATGGACTCATTCCATCACAGCACATTAGAAACACCAATTGTGAATAATCAATCGATTAAACTAAACGAAAAGCCCATGTATATTTCCATTCCGAAATGTATTTCCCAACGACTTCCCACAATCGGGTGTATACCTTGCTGCATACCATAACATTTTGCCAAAATAAGTCCGAAGAGCCCATCCTACAGTAAATTCCTTTGCCGTTCTTAATCCCTTTACTATAGCATTGCTATCAGATGTCGCCTAGTATCCCGTCGTAGATGAAGTCCCGCTAGTGATATTTATGATGTGATGACCTGGTGTGTAAACAAAATCTGGCTGGTAAAGATTGTAGGTGAGAATCCAATATGTCGGATCTCTTATAAAACAAAAGACAAAACTGGCGAAGGCCTCTTGAGGATAGTTGCGCAGTTTTATCATGTGTAGAAAGTAGAGAATGTGTTTAGAATGATGGCATGCTGCCAAAGCATGAAAGTTGCTTAATGATGAAGAGGCATCCAAGAGGTGAGTAGTAAATACCCGACCGACTAGATTCGAGATATCGAACTAATCAGAGAGCAGCATAGCGCTTCGCACAGGACTCTGCATCGTAGACCTGTCGACCACCGCGCAATTCCCGGTTCAGAGTGTCTGCAACACGTGTCCACTTCTCCGTATCGATGTGCTTAACAGTCTCAACCAAGGCTTCGTCGTCCTCAGGACTCCAAACAGCCTTCGCGGTGCGTCTACCATGGCGAGTATTATTCCTCTTCCGCTCGCTCAATGGAACGAAATGCAATCCCTGGGCTGCGAACATGATGGGAGCGGTACGGTTGTAACGGCCATTGGCCCCGCATACGGTGAGCTTCGGGTCTTTGCCAACTCTGACCCTCTCCGCGTTGAGGGTATCGACGATTTCTTGGAAAGTCATGTTCGTGTTCTCCTTGAGATTGACGATGGCGACGTTTTCTGGATCATTGGCGCCGTAACTGCGCTTGCAGACCTTCTCTCCCTTTGGCGGACGAGTAATTCCTCTCTTCAAGAGAGAAGCATCTGAGACTTTTTCCTGATCCGTCATGATTGGTTGCTGGTTAATTCCCCACGGCATTGTAGCCCCAGAGTATCTAGAAGGCGCGAGATTGTTGTTGGGCATGCTGAAATTGAACCCGAGCTTTCCATGACTGCCTCTACGGCGAGCAACAGCAGGGTGATCTGGGATCGAGTTGGCTGGAGATCCATGGCGGGCGAAACGTCGAGTTCCAGTGTCTCGCTGACTAGCCCGAGACTTCTCAACGCGATTGGGACGATGGGTAGTAATTTCCGGAATGAACATAGACTCATCGTCGTCTTCTCCATCGGCATCCTGATCTTCGTCATCCTCATACTCAACACTCGTCTCCAACATAGACGCCTGTCCACTCTGATGTACTCGTGTGGTATCATACTCGTTTCCGTCGTACGTACCGTTCTGTCCGTCGACATCATCAAAAGGTATAAACTCAGTACTCTCGAGGTCGTTGGTATGGAAACCCTCTTCGTAATGCTTACCGCTCTCCTTGACAAAACGACCTTGAACACGGACTTGGAGATCTTGTCGAGGTTCAGGACTGTGACCAATGTTTTGCGGCATGAATGATACGCTACGTCGATCGAAACTTTTTCTACTGTAAGAAACGGGCTGTCCACCGCGATAGGCCGGGTTGCGATGAACATTGCGGGTAGATAGGAGTGTATTGTCGAGGCTAGAGAGCTCCCCTTGGTCGTCGTTTCGTGATGGGCCACTTCGGTCAAGGTTTTTGTAGGCTGCATCTTGTTAGCTGTTGTCTAGAATTTCTAATCTTCAAAGAGAGAAATGAGTAGAGCAAATGGAAGTTCTGATTTACAGACAAGTTACAACTTATAATACAGATGGCGAAATACCCTTAAAAAATTCTGCGTTTTCGGCAATGATTGATGCTTGGTGAAGATACCAGCGAGAAGCGGCCGATAATCTCCATCACCGCACTTTCAGACATGAAGAAGGGAAACAACAATAGGTGGGACCCTTGACGATCATTGTTGTGAAGCCCCTTCACAACTATGATCGTCAAGGGGGCGGTTCTGAGGATTGTTGTAGCTTCAGTAGTGAAAGGGGTAAATCATACCGTTTTGATAATATCCTTCCGGATCATACAAGCCATCAGGGTGCGCTTCTGGGTTATTTACATGAGCGTTCTCAGTAGCTTCCTCGGAAGAGGAGCGACTGGAGAATGATCGCACAGACTGCGTGTCGAAGGTGGAGTGATTGTTGTCGGAGACCGGATCGACCGTTTCCTGCCCAAGCATGTTGGCAACTGGCTCCTTAAAATCAAGACTTGTTGGTGTTTGAAGCGATGTCGTACCATCCAAATTTTGGGGGCAGACGGTGGTTGCCATCTTGGATTGTTGCGGGTTGTGTCAGCGTTGCGTTATGGCGTTGTCAAATAAGTGTGTTATCGTCGAAGTGACGAAGTCTGTAAGAATATGAAAAGGACCTTGAGGGAGTTGTTATGGTTGTTGTTGTTGTTGTCGTTATCTGATCATTGATTATAAGGTGTCATTGTGGCACATCATGGCCACGTAGGAGACTGCGGTAGAGTCAATCATGGATTCACTTGGACTTGTAGATAGTCATTGCATGTGAGCACAAAGTCAATGATCAGATAGGAAACGGAACCCCACATTGTATTCACTACACCAAAAGGTACTCTGTGCTTGCGTCTCAAAGAAGTTGGGAGGACTATACTCGCAGAACCCCGCCGTCGAAACCTTTTCGTGTGGTCTTCAATAAGTTCGGATAATGCACTCTGCCGTACCAGACCACGGGTGCGCGGCTCCGCACGCTGGCACTAGTCTCGTATACAGGAGGTCAACTTAAGCCAAAGGGTTGGATGATAGGTATCGAAGGGTATCTTAAAACAAAATGCCGTAGCACTTTTTGCTGGATAAAAATAACAAAAACGAGAAACATGCTCTGAGCATACCTATGTAGTTAGTCTGCCGTATCTCTCGCTTGAACCTCAAAGTAAAGTAGTCAAATCACTACCCCACTGCAGTGAGGTGAGTACGATCCCTTATAAACTTTTCTGTTTAGTTTGACTTTTGAATTAGCGCGACGTATCGAAGCCGCAAAGACCGCAGGTTTGGTATAGAATAGAACTTCTTCTAGATCATACACGATTTCGGGAAATGAATCTGTGAGTCCGTGATATTGGGTTAACTAAGGTGATGAGACGACACACTCGTAGCTCAACCGGGCATGCTTTCGTTCCGTAAATGCAACGGATTTGGGCACAATAGTAAGTAGGGAAGGATGAGGAGGACCGATTGTCTGGCAAGTACTGTGATTCGGCCATTGATAATAGGAATAAGAAAAAGCCCCGCCTTGCCACATTATCTATGCATCACATGCGAATGAAGGTAAAGATCATTCACTACACGGACTGCCGTGACGAGCACATACTGACTCCATTTATGATCTGGACTATGGATCAAAAGGAGGAATTATTGATGTCTCCCACATACTGTAAGAAATTTTGAGATCATATTCGAAGTAGGTGGGAATTCACACAAGGCATTTTTGCCTGGCGACCTAAAGAAGACCATTTTGAGTCCCTGCTGAAAACTTGGGGCGATGTTTTCGCACCAAAGTCTTTTACCTTTCGGTTTATGTAGGCCTCAGGCTCGACTCAGGGTGTTGGCTTCTGGTAACCACAAGTATGAAGGATCATGCCGACAATCTTCACGTCCAGTTAGGATTCATATCAATGAAGCAGTCTGTGCCATCGTTAAACAGCTGAAAGAACATGCGGGGGATCCCGCTCCTGCGCTTCTACCTATTCCGGAACAAGCAGTCGCTATTCGGTCATCCCCGCACACCAAGCATGAGAATGCAGCTACTCAGCCGTAAATGAATTAGGAGAATACGAAGCGGCGCCAATTATTAGCTAGCTGAGTTACTCCATCCTCAAGTGACCATTCCTTCAGTTCACAAATCTTCCTGCACATTTCCTCCAGTCTCCTATCCATTTCTTCTCCAGCAATATGTAAATCACTTTCAACAAGTATGCGATCGTCTGGCAGCGCTTTTATCACATCCATCGCTTTAGCACTAGCCGCTGTCGACATGTTGATCGCTGATGAGAAGGAAAAGAATATCTCAGCTGGGATGGCCGGGTTAAGATATTGCTTGAGAGTATCTGGCGGGCCAGAATACGAATGTAAACATATACGAGGTGGAAAAGGTTTTGGCCCAGAGTCCTTCGAGTCTTTCTCGTCTTCTGAATCTGGCGCAAGTGGGATCTTGGCAATCCTTTTCTGTTCTTTCTTGCTCATGACATGCCGCTCATGACCTTTCCAAGATTCCTGAAGAGTGTCAAAAACAAAACCGTGAGCTTGCACACCATGGACAGACACCGCACGTCCCATCTCTCCAGCAAGTTTCAGCTGAGCCATGAGAATCGCTTTTTGATGGTTCATTTGAACCCGATATGGCGTGAGTTGACGACCTTCCCTTCCCCCTGGCGTAAGGCCCTCGTCTCTGGATTCTTCGACCTCTGCAGTCCATTCCCGGGGTAGACGAAATCCTTTGTCCAAGCCTATCTCGCCCACCAAAGCCAAAGGATGTCTCTCCAGTAGAGCTTTTGTCTCAGACAGAAACTGCTTCAAGGATCGAGGTTGCTGTAATGATTTGAAAAAATCCATGTCATCGGGCTTAGGCGTTAAGACCTTCTGATAATGGTTGATCTTGAACTCTTCTGTCGTTTCGAGCTTGTCACTCGATTCTGTGGTATCGTCAAGCATTTGGTAGGAAAACCAAGGATGCCAACCGAAACATGGAATGATCCCTCTCGTTGAATCGTCGTCTGTCGCAGGGACGCTCTTGAGCCCGTGAGATTCAGCGACTTGCGCCACAAGCTCTTGATCTTGGGCTCTTGTGGCCATGACCGTCAGAACGCGGGCTTTCATTCGCGGTATAGACTCAACCGACTCCATAGTATCAGTTGGATGACAGTGTGCGTCGTAGACGCCAAGATGCCACGGGAAGCTCATCTTCACAAGGTCTGAGGTATTGGAGCAGATGCAGATTCGTTTTCTTCAAATTTCAGTAATCTTTTCCTGAACAAAGAGTCACTGGCTCCTGCTATGAAAGTCTCAGACAGCTTGGTTAGATCACGCCCGAACTCACACATCAGAAAGATTAATTTGCACGTTTGTCAAATGAGATGACTTCGTTTCTAGAGGTCAACATATGGTCCGAGCGCTCTTGCTGCTCTCAGATAATGGTTCCCCACAATCACATGTAGAAAATGCACGACATTCCAAGATCTCCCCGAACGTTTAAAGTTTAGAACAAAGCTCCTCTCAACATCGTAGCGCAAGCATCCTGCTCTTTTTTTCCCTGACCTTCTTTCAATAATACGATGATAGTATCTTCACTCCCCAACTACAAATTCAATTCTTCCTACGCCGTAATGTTCTAAGTTCACTTTATACAATTGATAGCAGAAATGGCACTTATCAGCCCATTCTACGCCATTATCTTGCCATTCCTCTGCGTATTTACTCTTCCTCTCGCGATTTTCGCTTCCATCACGTCAACGTTCGCTTTCGGCCTCCTCTTATTTCGAGTCACCGTCGTATACCTTGAGCTCGCGCTTGCTGTCATCCCGTACTATCTCCTCGGACCAAAAACGAGTCATAAGATTACTGCTCGATGCAAGCCCGCTCCCACGTCCTCAACTATCCCCGTCGCTCGTCGGAAGAAGCGTCGAGGCAGCGTAAGCAGCAACCATTCCACTACCGGGTCAATTACACCAGTCCCTAGACTTAGAGGCTCGGAATCTGCGCTTGGGCTTAGCCAAAGTATTGGGCCGGCAAGAGACTATGAGGGTGTGGGTGGATGGCGTATGGATAATAGCGGATCGGATGATGATGCGCTATGGACGAATATGAACTCGAGATTGGAATTGCCTGCAAATCATGGGAGAAGACACCATCACAGGTCTTCGACATCGGGCAGTCTACCCTCGCCGGAAGATCTTAGGATAGTCAGAGGTCGTAGCGTGGAAATCGTCATGAATTCCTCGAAAGCGAGAACCCCGCCCACATTCGTATCCGGATTCGGCGGAGACAGCTATTTTCAACAGTCGACGCCTAGCCCAAAGACGAAGAAGTCATCTTCTGAGTCGGCATCATCCGCGAGCTCAAAGCGCAGTTCTGTTGTAAATATGAAGCAGAGGTAATAGGTGATTTATGATATAATGACGGAAAGTTGGGTGGTCTTGGGGCGTTTGTTGGACTAGGAAAGGTTTGGGACAGTGGGGAAAGGTTGTTCAATCCACACAGCGATATTATGCTTCTATGGACAGCGATTCATGCTCATCATTCAATATAAAAGCTTGTTTTACCACGTTCCCTGCCTGCCAATCGTGGTATCAAAATGAAATCCAACCAAAAATCGCATTATCAAAGAGCGCCAGTCAACGTCGTTATAACCCAATTCATAAGCTCGTAAATGAGACGACCCAGACCGATAGCCTATAAAGTCTGCCAAAAGTAATTCGAGTAGAAAAACTTCGAGAACTTGTTGTCCATGTTCACAACATGCACATCGCCCTTCTCTCCATTCCGAATAATCGCCTTTGAGTATTCCCCGCTTTCCTTCTCCCTCTCAATATCAATCCCCAGACTCCTGTAAACCTTCAATTTGAGACTAATCTCATCATCGACTTGTCCCCTCTTCGCATTCTCTCCACCCTCCATGCCCTGTACTTCCAATTCCAGCAATCGAGCCTGCTGATCCGCCAGTTGCGACGAAAGACGCTCGCATTCAATTTCTAAATCGCTGGCAGATTTGGCGATGCGGAATTTTTGAGTGTCGAGCGTAGCTATTTCGGATGCGTGCGCAGTTGCGGAGTGCGCTGAGAGTGTTTCGAGATGGTTATTGTTTAGGGTGTTGAGGGATCGGGATAATTCTGTGGGCCGTTAGTATATCGATATTCCAGATAGATTGAACACCATCTCACTCTTTAAGGCACTTTCGGCTTCTCGTATTCTCAGATCTCGGGCTTGTTGCAGTGTGGAAAGTGATTCGTTAATGCGCCCAACAGCGAGTTTATCAGGGGCAATGTTGAAGTTGCCAATTGTATGGCGAATGAGAGTCGCGGGGTCTTCGTCGAGAAGCATGTTGATGTTGGTATATAGAGTAGATACGTTTTCGTGGTTATAATGGTAGATGCGATTGTGAATCTTACCAGCGAAGAAATTGGATTGTGGTGTTGACGATTTCCAAAATAATAATTCGAAACGAGACGAGATCGCAAAGTAAACAAAGCTAAAGCGGGCACGGCGGGCAACGGGGCAACTAAAAAAAGGTCAAGCTCTCACGCCACATGACGCCACAGCTAGTCTTCCAAGGTAAACCTTCAATAAACCTCCTACAAGCCGACGACGAGATTCAGATCGCAACTTCCCCATAGTTTCTTTTTCACCTTACAAATAATACTACTTATTTTCAAAAATTGAAAATGGGATCTACACTACCATGTAAGTATGGCTACTGAAACATTGGATACGAGGCTTCATACACTTTTTGCCGTATTTCTTTATTCCCTTCAGCTTGAGACAGCTTTGCTGACGAGGAGCGTGTTATTAGATGCGGCGGACGCAGAAAGGTTCGTTCTTTTCGACGAGTGCTGTTTCGCAATAGAACAGTATCAAGAGGCATAATATGGAAGAGCTAACCAGCTTTCAGTCCATTAAAACCGGCAGAACTGCAAGTTTTGCGATCGCAATATGAGAAAGAGGGCGACCATGTCGGAGTACAGACAAAGTTCAACTACGCTTGGGTTTGTTTACCACGAAGCCGCATAAATGGCTAATAAGCAGTCCACTAACTGACAGATCAGGGTCTGATCAAATCAAACGTTAGAGCCGAACAACAAGAAGGCGTTCGTCTTCTCTCAGACATATTCCGCACATCGCCCGAACGAAGGAGAGAATGTCTTTATTATCTTGCGCTAGGCAACTACAAGTTGGGAAATTACGCAGAGGCGCGCAGATATAACGATTTATTATTGGAGAAGGAGTCGGGGAATTTACAGGCGACCAGCCTGAAGGCGCTGATTGAGGAGAAGGTTGCAAAAGAGGGGTTGATCGGTGTCGCTATTCTCAGTGGGGTGGCTATTGCTGCGGGAGTGGTGGGCTCGATGATATTCAGAGGGGTGGGAAAGAAAGCGAGGTAGCGGGAGGAATAGATTATGAAGGAAAGATGGAGGATGGAGGAGAAACTGGGATGGTCGTGCCGGATATGAATTTGCAACGGTTGGGTTTGGTCTATGTATGATTTGGGGAGGTTGTATGTGATAATACCATTACCATTAGGAGCGAGTCTACATTCGCGCATATGAGAATACCTTCACTCAGCTATTCTTGCAATATGACAGAAGTGACAGATTGGCGTTTCACGACCTCCCTTGGCCTGAGTCAATTTCAGCTACAGGTCTTATGCTGTATTGTGTAATTCTGAATTAATTCACTGAGTGGTTAGTCAGGCCTCCAGCCTCGGGACCTGGAAGCAGTACGAATCTGATGGAAGACTAATAGAATGAATCATCGTTGCACGGGTAACTCCAACCTTCTCATAAGGAAGTCGAAGGAAGGCGAAAGTACCGTACGGCTGAACGGGTAACTTTTGATTTTATATCTGCTCTCCATTGTCAAACCTTACTTCCGTACTCTTCTTAATCTGGTTGAATTGAACCTCCCGACGAGCTTAGCTTCGCCACATCGGATCGGAAATATCCGCAGCGCAGCGCACTGATTGACAATCGCAATCAGTCAACCCCTGTCGACCTTTGCGTCACCAAATCCCCTCCAAAGCCTTTCAAGCGCTTGGGAATTAGAGCCTTGGAACCTTTGGAATTAGGATGCCGACCGCACCATAATCCCGAAGTTGGCTTGACTACACTTGATGTCAACCTCACCATCTTGTTGACTTCTTAATCTCAAACCTGTCAACTAAATCGATGCTCCACCGTCCTATGACAGATAGACCCAGCTACAAGACTCTCTTTGACATCTACTCACAACACACCACTTTCTTAGGTTGAATACATATCATCTTCTACCAGCCAGCCCATCTACTCCAGCTCCCGCAGCTTACGCCACAATCTAACAGTAAATCTGATTGCGCCTTGTGCTGTCCGACACACCGATTACGATTTCCAATACGACCCTCTGCTCACCTAAATCAGAGGTGCAATCCCCTCCCCGCTTTCAAAATCCCTTTCGATAAGGAAAATCCACCATACTGGCTTACCGAGCACTGCGAGCTACGGGACTGGCATTATCTCTTGGTCTGACTGCCCTTGGGGCATACCAAACGATCAGAGACGCCATGGCAGATTCCCCATTTCGAACTGGTTCAGCTGGGGCTGGCGCACACCTGGATGCGACTGGTTCAAGAGAGGTCGTGTTTTGTCACCAATGCGAGAATGAATGGTATCAAGATGAACACGGCTTAATATGTCCGGCTTGTGAAGGGGAGATTATCGAAATTGTAAGTTCATGATGGGAAGATCGACCTGCGACTGCTGTTGAATTTCGTGACATTATGCTGACGTTGCGAACAGGTTGACCCTGCTAGCGATCCACGACCCGGCATTAATAATAATAATAATGATTCTCCTGCTCTTTCACCCATGGATCGAGATTCTCTCATCGGTCACAACCCCTGGGCTGCTGCAGACGAATCGGACCCCGAAGAGGCAGATATTGAAGAACATGTCACGCATGGTCCTGGAGGCTCAATATTTATATCACAAACTATCAGAAGCAACGGACCCTTTGGTGGACCATTTACCGCTCGGCGGCGACGCAACCAAGGTGGAGATGGAGGGGAGGATGAAATTATGCGCGATTTTCATAGTATGTTAGGAGGTCTTATGGGACCAACTCTAAGAGGAGGCCCCCCAGGTCGATCTGGTCCTGATACGTTATTTCAAGGCGGTTCTCCCGGATTCCGCTTTACTGGTGGAATGGGCGGTGGACCAGGTCCTGCTGTTGCGAACAGTCGTGTAACATTCACGGGACGGTTAGAGAATGGCCGATTTAGAAGAGACCCCCCGGAAAACGCTGGTCAGGCGGGCGATGCACCTGGCGGAGATTTAGCTACGTATGTTCCACTACCACTTTCAGCTTGGTTTTTGCAAGAAAATTTCCGAGTTGCAGCACATATCACTTTACTAACGTTACTATATATAGGCTCATCACAGACTTATTCTCCCAAATGGGTGCAGTGCCCGCTGGCGGTGGAGCAGGAGAAGGAGGAGAAGCTCGTCGCGCTGGCATAGGTGCTGCAGGCCTGCCAGGCCTCCTTGCGTCTATTTTCAACCCTGCAAATGCAATTCATGGCGACGCTGTATATTCCCAAGAAGCACTGGACCGCATCATGTCGCAGCTAATGGAGCAACACCAAAGTTCTAATGCCCCTGGCCCCGCTCCACCAGATGCCATCGCTTCTCTCCCGAAGAAGAAGCTTGACGAAAAGATGCTCGGCCCGGAAGGCTCAGGCGAATGTTCCGTCTGCATGGACGATGTACATCTAAATGACGAAGTGGTTGTCCTCCCTTGCAATCACTGGTTCCACGAAACATGCGCCTCCGCCTGGCTCAGTGAACACAATACCTGTCCCATCTGTCGCAAGGGCATTACATCCGAAGACACCCCCGCTAGTCCCGCCGCCTCCAATAGCCGCAGATCAAGCTATACCGGCACCAGCGCTAGCGCCTCCCGCAACGAAGCCCGAAATCGTCGACTCAGCAATCCCCGCCCTCCTGTCCGTCCCACACGATCCGACTCCGAACGACAAGCGAGAAACGAAGCCCGTCTTGATGCGATCCGTGTCAGGAGAACACCGCCACCTGCTCGCTCCGCGTCGTTCCAGGGCGGCGTCGTGGATATGGAAAATAGACCGAATACGGATTTCTCGTCCTCAGCGCAATCGACTCCTCCGATGCCGGGTGGGTTCCCGTCGGGTACGCCGCCAAGACGCGATCCCGGGCTGGGGGCGGCGCTTTGGATGAGTGATCAGAGGGATAGTAGGAGGGGGTTTAATGGGAGGAATGAGAGGGAGAGGGATAGGCAGAGCGAGAGGAGTAATAGTGATGGGGAGGCGAATCCACATCCTGGTGGAATAGGGAGCTGGATTAGACGGTTTGGTGGTGGGGGGAGAGGGAGGGGCGAGTAGGTGATGTGAGAGTGGGAGGAAGTATACGTGGCTTTGTGTAAAGGAATGAATAAGTTAGCTATCGCTTTTGAGCGAGTGCTGAGCGCGGAGATTTAACGTTGATTGGTAGAATGGTATGGATGGATGGATGGATGGTCGTCCTGCACCCGCCTCGTAGCCTAAGTAGGGGTGGGGTGGGGTGAGGATGCGTGGGAGTGGGATTGAGTGAGTGAGTTAAGATGGATTTCAAATACTACACTTCTTCTACTATTTCAGTCGGCAAGTACGGAAGGACGTTGCTTTAGTGAGATTTGATATTGATGATTTGATATGTTATGATATGATATATATACGTTATGTTATGTTATATGCATGGGATGATGGCCTCTGGTCTAGGCTTGAGGGGAAAGCAAATTATTTGGTGTGTGGGATGTATAGATAGATAGACATACAGACAGAGAGGAAGGTGATGGTTACGGTATTTTTTCTTTTGTTTTAAGTTGGGCTCGACTTGCTTGGATGTGTGTAGGTGGGGAGAGGGTCTCTGGGTGAATGGGAAGGAGAGGAAAGTATATAGACTGGGAATCTGGGGTATTTAGACGATGGGATGGATGGATGGTTTGTAATGAGTGCTGGAAGTGAAGTTTTAGGGGTATTTGTTCAATAATAATACCCTAGATATATTTAATATCTTAGGTTTTTTAGGATTATTCGTTCGATAGTAGTAATCAGCTTCAATATATTGTCCCAACTCGGCGTGTTTTTCCTACCCCGAAGAGCACGTGTACTATTTTGATACGGCCACGTCCACTAGCTCACTACTAGAACAGTTCCGTGAGGCTGATGTCGATTGCTGCGCCCAACTGAGGGTTACCACAAGAGGTTGAAAATATTTTGGTGTCAGTGAGTGATCTGCTTTTTGCGCCCTCTGACTACATTATTCTTACTGCGATCGCTGGAAAGAACTGATTACCTTTCAATCCGTTGACCCCACAACATACCTTTGGAGCTGGAGCCCTCTCTATTCTCAACCCCTCTCCTCGCTCTCTCCTCGAGCGGTCCCTCGAGGTAATCTAAGCTAAATTTTCTCCAAACAAATCAAGTTTCAAACAGCAAACCTGTACCAAACCCCAATATGCGTCTGCTTAAAACAAAGACGTTTGAGAAGACTGTCGAGATTGTACAGTTCGGAGACCACAACACGCCGCCCTACGCCATCCTTTCACATGTATGGGATACAGAGGAAGTGACCTTCCAGGACATGGTAGGGCCTAGCGCAGCACAAAAGCCGGGATATGAGAAGGTCAAGATGGCTTGCTCTGTAGCTGCTGCTGACGGTTACGAATATGTTTGGATCGATACTTGCTGTATTGACAAGACAAGCAGTGCAGAGCTCTCCGAAGCGATCAACTCTATGTACCATTGGTACCAAGAAGCCGATGAATGCTATGCTTATCTGGCCGATGTGCTATCGAAGGCCGAATTCTCGAGTAGCAAGTGGTTTACCAGAGGATGGACCCTTCAAGAGTTGATTGCTCCGTCTACCATAAGATTTCTTAATAAGAAATGGGAGAGGCTAGGTACCAAGGCAACCCTACAACAAGATATATCCAACCGTACCCATATACCTGTTAGTATTCTCTCAAGAGACGATGACCTTGAAAAGTTTAGTGTCGCCCAAAGAATGTCATGGGCTGCGGAGAGAGAAACCACAAGAATTGAGGATCTTGCCTATTGCTTATTGGGGATATTCGGTATCAATATGCCGCTGATCTACGGAGAAAGAGAAACTGCTTTCATTAGGCTCCAGGAGGAAATAATGAGGATCTCAGATGATCACAGTCTCTTCGCATGGAAAAGTCCTAGTCCTAACAATGGAGGTGGACTTCTGGCGACCTCTCCAGATGCATTCCGCGACTCCGGCAATATCGTCCAATTTGATCCTTTCGATAGCTTTAACAGCCCTTTAACTATAAGCAGTAGAGGAATTCATTTGGAACTCCATTTCATCGGTGTCGGTCGTCCGGGCCTAGGGCTCGCGATCCTTCATTGTAAAGAAAGAAATGGGGAAGATAAGCCGATCGCTATCTACGTGAAAGATTTATTTCTGACAATGGAGCAATTTGAGAGAGCTCGCAGTGGGGAATTTGAACGGCTTGATCTAAACAAATTTAAATTCTCACACTATCCTATGAGACGGATATGTATCCGAAAAGGGCGAATGACACGTATGTGGAAATCGAAAAACCTTGAAAAATGCGACAGTATGGCTCCAGAGGAGATCTACCCTAATAGTAAGCCAACATATTTAGCACTATTACCGGCAGCAGAAAAAGGAAATGAGGACGTTGTATGGCTACTGCTGACACGAAGCGACGTCGAGGCCAGGTTGAAGGATGATGGACCGGAGGCGTTATTGCTCGCGGTAAAAGGGGGGCGTGAGGCGGTCCTCAAGATTCTACTAGCTCGAAGCGATATTAAGGTTGACCTAAAGGATAAATACGGACGGACACCATTGTCGTGGGCGGCGGAGATTGGGCACGATGCGATCGTTAAGTCGCTGCTTAGGTCAGGCAAAGTCGATGCTAGCTCGGAGGATGAAAAAAACCGGACACCACTGTCGTATGCCGTCCAAAGAGGAAATGAGGCTATCGTGCGGCTATTACTTGAAAATTGCGCTGATACTAAGGCACAAAACTTTGATACTAAGGGGAAAAAAAGCGTCTTATATAACTTGACGCTACTATCAGATGCCCTCCAGGGAGGACATGAGCCTATCTTGCGGCTATTACTTGAAAAATGCGCTGATATTGAGGCAACTAGCTACCGGTCGCTGATATCGTATGCCGCCGAATACGGATATGAGGCTATCGTACAGCTATTGCTTGAAAAATGCACTGATCCTGAGATAAGAGATGACTTATTTAAACAGACGCCGATGTGGCATGCCATTAAGAATGGATATGAGGCTATTGTACGGCTATTACTTGAAAAAGGCGTAGATATTGAGAGCAAAGACGCCTCGAGTAGGCAGACGCCGCTATTGTATACTACGGAATACGGACATGAGGCTATCGTACGGCTATTACTTGAAAAGGGCGCTGATACTGAGGCAAAAAGCGTCTCAACTAGGCGGACGCCGCTGTCGTATGCCGCCGAGGAGGGATATGAGGCTATCGTACGGCTATTACTTGAAAAAGGCGCTAATACTAACATAAGAGACAAAGACGGACGGACACCGCTATCGTATGCCGTCGCCGGCGGGTACAAAGATATTGTGCGGCTATTGCTCGAGAACGGCGCTAATACTAACATAAGAGACAAAGACGGACGGACACCGCTATCGTATGCCGTCGCCGGCGGGTACAAAGATATTGTGCGGCTATTGCTCGAGAACGGCGCTAACACGGAGACAAAAGACAGATTTCACCGGAAGTCGCTGTTGTATGCGGCAGAGAGCGGGCAAGAGGCAGTGATAGAGCCGCTACGATCGCGCAAGTGGTGGTCATCTAAGTTCCATATTTCCATGACAGGAAAGGAGAAGAAGTAGACTGAGTGGTAGAAGGTTGAGTCGTTTGTGAGAGATACCAGATGTAAAAGGAGTTATTTGGACCAGGAAATGGAGGGGAGGGTAAATCGGGTGGGGTGTGAAGACGGGAAAGAGCGTTGGGGTATACCTGGCGAGTGATGCCATGATCAGCGTAGGGCTTAGTATTTTCAGTATTTTGTATACCAGGAAGTTCAACTACTTCTACCTATACCTCTACCTCTACCTCTACCTCTACGGTTCTACCTACCTCTACCTACCTCTACCTACCTCTACCTACCTCTACCTCCCTCTACCTACCTCTACCTCCCTTTACCTGCCCCTACCTCTACTTGCCACTAATAGTACTTCCTATAGAAGGAAGCAAAGCACGGGGTTTTCTTTCCTAGCTTCACAATTACCTAACTAGGAAGTTAAATTCCCGAACTCTCAGGACTATACTATGTTCCGGTATTTCAGTATATCTTCAATATTACCAACCTTAGCGAACACCTACCTACATATATAGTCCTCGATACCAGCCACCGTTTCACTGATCGTACACTGAGTCCTACACTGGCCATGATAGGCGAATTGGAAGCCCAGCGGCAAACATATATTCGGCAAGAGTAAGAGAAGCAATGCCGGTCGATGCATGCATAGCGCCATTGATACCAATCCAGCAGTATTTCGGTTCGGCTTTGCGTCATCCCCAGCGACGGGTTTGGTCTGATTAGTAGCAATGGTCTGTTTCGAATTACATGGTTCAGACTATACAGAATCGTGATACATACTACGACTAAGCATTATCTAAATCGTCAGATAATCAACCAAACACGCAGCGGAGTTTAGGCTCTGAGACTGTATACCCAAAATCGTGCTCTGATACTCTTCATTTACTTAAAAATCAGCAAATTGAGATATTAGAATTCAATTAACTTGGACATATCTACCTATCTTAAGAGTAACCCGGGATATATCAAGAGCTATATTTTGAGAGTTATTTAGATATACTTCTAGATAGAGATAAAAAGAGTTTCAAATCAGATTCTAGTGTAGGTGTGCTATCACCAAACTCATCTAGGTATCAGAATCCTATGTTAACCAGAATGAATCAAAGCCCAAACAATCTAAGCCTTTCACCCAAGGTTAAGTAACTTAGAATATCCCTTCGCACACTACTCTACGCTTATTACAATTCGCAGGTGCTGCAATCTCAGATTTCCACTTAAAAGTATACCAGTCGGGGACTTCACAAGATATAGTACTCTACTGTAATCGCAACCCACTCACTCGCTGTATATACGTTCATCTCATGATCATACGACTTTTGCTTGTAGATCGAATGATGTTTTGCTTCATGCGCAATGGGCATAGTATACTCAAAAAGTTGATCTCTTATTATCCGCCACTATCCTTCCTTCTGCACAACGAAGATCACAATTACTGAAGGGAGAACGAGTAGAGAATCAAATGTTTAGAAAATAGGTTACAAATTTGTAGATAGACACTTCCGGTGTCTAGTTTTTGTTGTCATATACTGAATTTGCTCTTACTGTATTGTGAATTTGAGTGTCGTTTCGTCGTTATATATTATCCGTTTTTTATGTACTCCTCCTCCCTCCATTTCATTCTTTCCGTCCTCCTCCCTCTTAGTCGCAGTTCTAGTCTTAGTCCCATTCTCAGTCTTAGCCCCAATCTCTATCTACCCATTTCCATCCACCTACATATTAAACGAGAGCCACGCCATGATGCGATGTATCATACATACATACATACATACATACATACATACATACATACAAAAGAAACCGAAAATAAAAGAAAAATGAGAAGAAACCATCTACCATCTGCCATCTACCTCCAACCTATGCGCTCATCTTATCCCATCTCCCAATCCTACAAATAATCACTCAGCACCGCAGCCCTCGTCTTCGCGACCTGCGAGCCATGTTCCCCCTCACCCATCTTCTGCATGATTTCAATCATTCGTACTAGATCGCGCGAGCATTAGCTATAATCACTTACCGCGTTTTGGCACCCACTAGACAGTGTTCTGAAGAAATAGAAATGAATGAGAAGAAGAAAACATACCAATATCAGCGTTCGCCCTAACAAAAAGCGGATCCTTCAGCACAACCTCCAACCCACCCTCCTCCTTCGCTTGCTCCTGCAACACATTTCCAATCGTCAAACTCTCCAAAAAAGCTCTATGACAAAAAACCCACCAAACCTGGGACTCGTTCTCGAAAATCTCATACAGCAAAAAGAAAGCCTGAATAGCATCATGCGCAGCCTCCAGTGTGCCCCTCGTATTCGCAGGGACTTCTGGACTCGAGCTCGAATGCAGGAGCATCACGTTATGGAAGTAGTTGCTCGTAAGGAACAGCGTCTGGCGGACCAATCGACGGTTGACCATGGCGGTAAGAGTGATGGATTCACGGTCCCAGGAACGGAAGATGTCGGGGAAGGAGCGGTACACGGCGCGGAAATCGGCGATGAGTTTGGATTTCTGGCGGGGGTTGGCGCAGATGGGGAGATCGAGGGAGCGAGGGGAACAAATGGTTTCTTGGACGAGGTTGGCGAGGGACCAGCATCCGCGGATGTAGGCTGTGTCGTTGGGGTCGGAGTTGGCGATGGATGAGGAGTCGTCGATTAGGTCGTCTACGTTGACGTCGGTGTGGGTTGCACTTGGGGGAAGGGAGAGAAGGACGGTGAGGAAGGTGTCTTGGAGGAGAACGGCTTGCCAGAGTTTACGTCTTTGTTGTTTGTCGAATATGGAGGCGTTGGGTGTGACGACATTGGGGTCGCGGTGGAGTCCCATGGCGTAGGCTTGGCGGATCAAGATGCCGGCGAATGCCCAACCGTCTGATGCGTGATTGTCGTTAATGAGGAAGTATGTTATCAGAACCATAGCCTGAATGGAACGCATCGAAGCTTTGTTGAGGTATGAACTCATCCGTAATGATTGATGGGCGGCTGATCCGTAGAACTCTGCTGTTTGCTGTTTTTCTTTAGGTGGAGTATGGTCCACGAATTGAGTACCCAAGGCCATCATAGCAAAGATCATGGCAACTAGAGCGCCATCCGTTCGATCCTTTTCCGGCGGTTGTAATGACCAAAAGTGTTCGTAGTCCGCGTAGAAGGTTTGTCGATGAAGCATTGGATAAACAGGATCAACACATTCGAAATAGCGTTCCATCAAAACGTCTGCTTGATCTTTAGCCGGTAAGACGGAAATGACCTCGGGCAGTCCTCCTTGACAAGTCCAGTAATTTGCGAACGGATGCTCGGAGCCTATCCCGAACACATTTGAGGCTTTTGGGTGAGAATAAGGCACATTGGAGAGGAGGCCAATTGATGACGAAACTGAACCTCTAGAAGCACTTCTCTCATCAGGATTTGGAGCCTGCCTGGGAAGCTCGACAATGTTTCCTGTTGTCGGAGCATTCTTCTTCGGTGGCTTGGTCATGCGTCGCGCGTTTGTGACAGACCGGTTTGTCTCTCTGTGGAAGGTTAATTACAAATCTGGTGGCTGGGCGTGATAGCGGGTATACTAACTCAAGGATGTTCGCAACGTGAGCATACTTGCATTCTGTTTGTCGTTTGATACCTGGTAAATGTGTTAATAGATACCATTGGGCTGGGATATGGTGCGCCTACATGCGAGACAATGTGGTCGGCCTCTGTCGCACTATGAATTGATCAATATCGAATACGATGTGAGGGTTTCTTGAGTAGATGCTTGCGATCAACATGAACTCAAAATAGAGTTCATCAATTATAAATCTTTTTGATGGAAAAATGCAGGAATGATGGCATAGGATGCACGTGAAGGAGAACTAGGTCTGACAAAATATAGGGGGATACAATGATATCGGGCAACTCCTGTTCCAAGAATGCCTAGATGCGCCTTGCCAAATGAATGGCGTGCGCACGTGCGAGAGCATTTTAATGCGAAAAGTACAGCAGATATAGCTGGTGAAAGCAAGCTGCTTGGCTTGAAGGCAATTGAAGCGAATGAAACATTAACTTTGGGTCAAGAGTCTAACGAACCTTGGTTTTTCTTTCCACGCACTCTTCGCATGATAAAGTGGGCTTGTTCCGTTTCTGTTTCTTCTTCGGGGGTCCAGTTATCACCGAGCCATCCTCCTTAAGAGTATGCGCAGGACTTGTCACCGTCGACTCGTTGAAATTCGTAGATGAGACTGGTGGGGATGTCGTCGAAGCTGTCGATGCCCGTGATGTCGCCGTATTCGTATTGTACAATACTACTGGAGATATTGGACCAATGGGTTGATCCATTCTTCTTTCTCGTCTCCTCGCCTTCTCCTCTCCCTCTTCTCTGCTTTCCTCCGATGCCCCTATTTCAGTGCCTGCGGGACAATTACTACGCGATATGCTTCTGCTCGGATCCAAGGATCTCATGCGCGTGGAAATTGGTTGATGGGAATAATCCGAAGTGATGATAGGATTGTTCGGGAATACGTGGGTAGCGAGTGAAGGGAATAGGAAATAGGAAAATGGGAATATCGGAAAGGAAAAGGCGGGGAAGCGCTTTTTCGCGTCCGGGAGATAAATCGGACGGGAATAACCCTCGCACGTGGTATCGCTGTTCAATGTGGATCTTGAAGAAGAGACGCAAATTGTGACGGGAGCGAGAATGGTTGTGCAAGAGATACAAATGATCTTCTTCTCCAAAAGCGTTCAATTGTTGGTAAGCGAAGCAATTGTGTAAAGACAAACTGACACTACCACCTACTCACCTGCTCAATGCGGTTTCAAGTCGATGACGTTTCGGAAGAACAGAAGGGACGCTTCCCGCTTCCCGCATCCCGCATCCCGCATCCACGCGCCGAAGAGAGTCGAGTACGGAACCGTAGCTCTTCAACCTTTCTTTTAAGGCTCCAGGTCCAGAGTATGGAGTTCGTCTTCCGCAGCTCGGAAGGACAGGACCAGGGGCAATTCAATATCCCCAAGCTTACATAATCGGCTCGATTACCACTTTCCCGTCGCGTATGTACACACACGGAAGTGGACGCGTAAAGTCGCGACTTCAATAACCTTGCCCACCGTTGTAGAAATGGAAGGGGGAATTTTGGTGTAACAACTCAATGGATTTGGATTTCCTACCACCCTCAGATTTATATGATTTATACGATTTACCAGACTTACCTCCAGATTCCGACCCTGCATTACTAGATTTCGAAGAGCAACTGGATCACCACGTCCTATCACCAAGTACACAGTCCGACGAAGTCGAAGCGTTATATTTAGTCCAGGAGGAAACTCACGCCAAGAAGAATAAAGACGGAGAGGTCATACAACATAGGGCTTGGAAGCTGGCAGAGGCATTCCGGAGTGAGGGGGATCATATTCACGGTAGGAAATGGACACAGTTGACTAAGATTCGGTTTCTAATGCCTGTTACTGCGTAGAAACTCCAATTCGACCCAGAATCTCGAAACAGCAACTATTCCTTATTCCTTCTTCACCGCCGAACATCAAGATGCCTCTCGTATCATCACCAATCGAATACCCTCAGAGCTCCTCTCCGCCTGCTGTGAAGAGACCTCAACCAACAAATCCGTCGGATCTAAGAAGGCCCCAGAAAGTAGGCGGATTCCTTTTAGACGATGGTTCGGATGCAGAGGATGATTTCGAACAACCAGCGGCCAAACGAAGAATGATAGAGAAGCCCATATCTCCCCAGTTGGTTCCCGAAGAAGACTCCCAGAAAGATTCTGCAAATGAATGTGATAGTGGGTCATTCAGAAACCCCACGGGGGTCCCTAAAACTGTCGGTGGTTTTCTCATTGATGACGATGATGACGATGAAGACTCTGGCGTGGAAATATCACAGGATGCACAATTACTAAAGCTAATTCCTCAACCGACGATTGACTTGACTCGGGAGAGCAATGTCCTCTCGACACTCCCAGCATTTCTTAACAAGCCCAAGAAGATTGCAGACCTGACAACATGTTCCGGGAAATCTTTCACGATCAACAGAAGAAAGGAAGCGGAAGCCGTATCATTCGAGAAACTGGTAGCGGCAAGATCTACCACCAAAGCGGGACGAGCGAAGAAGAGCTATTATGGAATAGACATACACGGATTGGTTGAGGAAGCATCGAAAGAGAAAAAGGCAGAAGAAAAACGAAAGGCTCAAGCTGAGAACGCCATCATACCATCTATCGAAAGTCCAATAGGAAAGAAGCCTCGGAGGTCGTTAATGTGGACAGAAAAATATCGAGCCAGACATTTCATGGAACTGGTTGGGGACGACCGGACACACCGACAAGTACTGCGATGGCTCAAAGCATGGGATCCCATTGTGTTTCCCAAGTCCGGAAAACCGAAAGCAGTCGCCTCGAAGCGACCAGGAGAAATCGACGAGGAGAAACCCCATCGAAAGATCCTGATGCTTACAGGGCCGCCAGGCCTGGGTAAGACTACATTGGCTCATGTCTGCGCAAGACAAGCTGGATACGAAGTTATGGAAATCAATGCTAGTGATGAACGAAGTAGGGACGTTGTGAAGAACCGAATTCGAACAAGTGTTGGCACGGAGAACGTTAAAACAGGTTCAACTGTCACTTCTAAATCTGGTCATGTGCAGAAGAATGCCCATCCTCTTTGTGTTGTCGTGGATGAAGTAGATGGAGTTGTAGGCGGTACTGGTGGCTCAGGGGAAGGCGGGTTCATAAAAGCTCTGATTGATCTTATTCTGCTGGATCAGAAGAACTCCGGGGCCGTGGGGACAAACAATGGATATACGAAAAAGAAAAAGAAGGGTGATGATTTCCGACTTATGAGGCCAGTGATTCTCATCTGTAACGATGTTTACCATCCATCATTACGACCACTACGCAATTCCAGCTTTGCAGAAATCATTCACATCCGCAAACCTCCCCTGGACGCTGTGGTAAACCGCATGAAATCAGTCTTCGAGAAGGAAGGTGTCGCTTGTGATATTGATGCTGTCAGACGATTATGTGAAGCCACATGGGGAATCAGCCCACTTGACACGAAGAAGGGAGCTGAAGGCACTGGAGAGGGTGACCTTCGCAGCGTGATGGTAGTAGGAGAATGGGCGGCGGGAAAACTGAAAACGGAAAGCAAAAACAGTCCACCACGACTCACCCGCAAATGGGTCGAACAGAATATGACTGGCGACCTATCACACGGTGGTGGGGGAACCAGAGCCGTAGGAAGAGGAGGCGCGAAAGAGGTTGTGAATCGAGTCTTCCTCGAAGGCGCAGGGTTCCCACGACCTACAAATTTCAATAACATAATCTCCAAGGATACTCACGACAGCCAACCAAAAACTCAGCTTGGCGTAGCCGAACTCGCACGCAAAGCCGCAATGGACCGTCTCGGATCCATGATCGAGACCAGCGGCGACACCGACAGAATCATGACGGATATCTTCGGCGAATATCCCAACCAACCCTTCAATGACGATTCCACGCTTTCCAAACCAGACGCTGCATACGAATGGTTACATTTCCACGACACATGTTCGTCCCGCGTCTTCTCTGGCCAAGAATGGGAATTGGCAGGTTACCTTACCCAGCCTATTCTAGCATGGCACAACCTCTTCGCCAGTCCCGCTCGCCACTACTTCCGCAACAACAACGAAGGCAAAAAGTGGAGTAACAAAAATGACCCCAACGCAGAAGAGGAAGTTGTAGAAGAACTCCCCTTCAGCGGCCCACGTGCCGATTTCTCTGCCCATGAAGCGGAGAAGGCTAATCGTGCTATGATTCAAGGACTACAAGGAACACTCGACGCGAAACTGTTAAGGAGTTTTAGAAGTGTGGAAGATATCGCGATGGATTTATTACCATATGTGGTGCGGATGTTGACGCCGGATATCAAACCGATTGTAGTAGGCGGATCGGGCGAGCAGAAAGGAATCGCAAGTGTGCGGAAGGAGAGCGAGAAGAGAATGGTGAAGAGGGCGGCGGATGTAATGTTTGAGATGGGTGTTGTGTTTGAGAGGGGACGGCTGGAGGATACGGGAGGCGCGAGTAAGTGGGGGGCTAGTGAGTGGGTTTATAGGATGGAACCGTATGTTTACCTTCTTTCTTTCTTTCTTCATCCCGAATCTAATGCTAACCAACCAACCAGCCCCCTCGACACCCTCATAACCTTCCTCACCGCGCCCTCCCTCACCCCCGCAACCCCAGTCCGCTACGCCGTCCGCCAGGTCCTAGATCAAGAATACCAAAAGAGCATTCTCCTGCGCGAGAGCGCCGCGCGCCAAGCGCGATACCATGCTGGTGGCGATGGGGGAGAAGATGATTACGTTGCGGAGAAGAAGGGGAAGAAAACGGAGATTGGAGAGGAGAAGGATCAGGTGAAGAGGGACTTTTTCGGGAGAGTCGTGCTGGGGAGGGTTGCTGGGAATGCG